>JBBPUP010000091.1:0-35805 GCA_038094735.1 Exsudoporus floridanus
CTGACAGTCGTTCAGAGAGAAGCTTCAATCAAAGTCTCGTTCAATAAAAACGCTAGACTACGCAATGTCGGGACCAGCGGGTTCTGAGCTGTGCTCCAATTTCGTGGAAGCTTTGGGGCTTAAGACACTGTTCTCAGCGTTAATGGGCAAGGTTCATCCGGGACTTGTAATGTCGGCGTATCGCTCACATAGACCACTATAGGCCTCTAAAAAACAAAAAGTGACGGCTCCAGCTTCCGAGGATATTTCCCATATTCTCGGAATAATCTCGTCTCTGCTGTCAAATCTTGCTTCCGACTCGACGGACCGGACGCGCTTGCTGACCAAGTTTGTGGAGAGCGACTACGCAAAGGTAGACAAGCTCTTGGAAATACGAGAAAACACGCTTGGCCGTTTGAGATCTATCGAAGTAGAGATCGAAGCGGAGCAAAAGGTAGGATTAACTTTAGCCTCAAAAATATATGATCCGAGCAGGTCCGGTGGCACATAGGAACTACTCGTTGAAGGTGGCATGATTAGTCCCGAAGACCAGGACTTATTCTACTTGCGTCGTCTGGACGGGGGGTTATTCATTTTACAGACCTTGGACTACATCCTGGCTTGGATTGCAATGGAAGACGATGGGGTAAGGTGTCGGACCATGTCTGAGTCCCTTTCCTGACTTGTTGTAGATCCGCGCTCATATCACACAAATGCTGGAAAGGAAGAACTTATCACTCAAAAACATCGTCCAAACACTAGCAACGTACCACGATAACATCGATGTGGATGATTCCGGCGAAAGTGAAGGCAGTGATAAAATTCCAGCAGGAATGATGCAAAAGGCGATCCTTGAAAATCTGATTGCTTTCCTCGAAGGGTGTTCATGAAATAATCAGACATGACTGTCGTATTGGTGCAATCGAGCTACGCATTTTGTGGTACAGCCGGCGCGGACACCAGGGTAGCAGAAGAAAACACCATCTCTAATGTACCCTTTGTTTTCATCAACTCTTTCTGGAAGCGAATCTCCGCGAGGACTTTCTTCCGTAGGCGAAGGAATAGTGAATCGATGAGGGGAGACTGGCCCAGGACGGGGGAATACATATCTTGGGTAGTGTGTTTATTTTATCACGATGATGCCAGCACAACGTAGATGGAACTCACCTATGAGCAATATGGAGATATCACAAACTATCTCACCGAAGCGGGGATCAGTGACATGCTTGACAAGAAGGCGCAAGACAGGCTCCAATAGGACGTCATCTCGGCCAGAGAGAGCGCTACGGAGGCCATCACGGTGAATGAGCTCTTGAATCAACGAGAAGGTTGTTATAGGTGGGATGTTCTCGGGGGGAATAAGATATCCAGAAGGAAGAAAGCGAATAAGCGAACGTACTTTTCGAAGGACGGCGTCTAAAGCAGCCGAATACTTGAACGATTTGAGCAAGCGGTCGTATTCTTTCAGACGAGGTGCTCGTCTGCTCTCCACTCTGAGCTCGTCGACATCGCCGTGAAAAGTGGATTCAGTTTTAGTTTTGATACGACCTTGGCCGACTGCTGGAAGGGTGCCTCCCAGGAAAGTTTCGTAGGTACCTGGTGTCAGAGCGTCGGCCAAGTCCGGACCGCTTTGGGATGCCTTTTGCTGTCGTTGACGGACAGAAAAGGTACCATCTGACATCCCAGCGGCGATGTGTGTCGAGTCTGGCTGTGGATAGGATGAGTGAGAGCGAAAGAGAGACAAACGATGCATACGGAAATAGCGAGAGAGAGTACTGGGGCGGGATAACGGATTGTGTGGACGACCTTGTAGGAAGCGATGTCGTACACTTTAACCATCTGATCGAGGCTTCCGGTGAGGAGGCGAGCGACGTTGGTGTCAAAGGCGAGGGATGTGATCGTCTTTTGATGGTTGGACAATGCGCGAATGCAGCGACCGCCGGCATTTAGATCCCAGATACGCAAGATGGGACCCGCTGCGGACAGTGCGACGGTGCCGGACGGAAGGATGAGGACTTGTTCGACAGGGGAAGCACCGGAGGAAGCGGCACCCATAAGGAGCTCACACTGACCGGTACGGGAATCGAAGAGCCTGGTAGTTGCGTCATACGAGCCGGTGAGAATGAGGTGGGGATTCGAGGAGGATACCTGGCCGGAGCGGACGTAGTCAGAATGGGCAGCAAACGTCACGATTTCAGACTGGGAGGGAATGTCCCAAAGCTTGACGGTTGTGTCGTCGGAGCAAGAGAGTACGTGGGTAGGCGAGAGGGGGGAGAACTTGGTTACATGGACGGGTTGCTTGTGGGAATCGAACGTGCGGAGGATGGCGCGAGAGTTGACGTCGAACACCTGGGGATGGATTAGAGCCGGAAGGAGGTGGAGGGAAGACGGACCTGGACGAGGCCGGTATCGTCGCCGGCTACGAGGAGCTTTCCGTCGTGGCGGAGGTTGGCGCTGCGTGCGACGTCCTTGAACCTGGATATGGTCTTGACGACCTTTTGAGTGCGGGGAGCGTAGATCTGGACGCGGGTCGCGGCGGTGACCGCATATCTGTGCGGTCTCTGGAGGGCAAAGTGTACGGCGGTGACGGGGGCGTACTCCCTGACGAAGACGGGGCGCTTGAACTGGCGCCAGTAGCGCGACTCGGGAGTGTGTCGGGACGCGTGCGGACGGGGCGGTCGCTGGACGACGAGCGGGTGGTAGTCCATCGCGGGGCCGCAATGACTCTGCCGCGAAAAGACGGGCGGGCAGGACCCCGGGGAGTGCGACCCCGCACATAGATAAGATGATCAGGGCGATCCGGTTGTTCTTGTCCTCAACCATGTTGCTCTACACCGACGTTATATCAAACGACGAGATCTTCTCCGATGCCTTCCCTGTGTGCGTCCTTTCATTATCGTACTAGGTACCCTCACACCCTCCCCAGCAAGGTCATCGACGACATCGTCTACGAGGTCGACTGCCAACTTATCACCGTCAAGCCTGGCGCAGACGTCGACATCGGCGCGTAGCACTTCTCCGATGCATCTCCCTTGCTTATCTTCCCATAGGCGCTAACCCTTCCGCCGAGGAGCAAGAAGAAGCCCTCCAGGAGGAAGGTACCGCGCAAGTCAACAACGTAGTCTTCTCGTTCCGCCTTCAGAGTACCTCGTTCGACAAGAAATCCTACACGACCCATCTCAAGGTGCACCCTGTCTGTCCCCCGTTCATCCTCTCCTCACCGACTGTAGGCGTACATGAAAACAGTCAAGGCACACTTGCAGAAGGATAACCCAGACAGGGTCGACACTTTTGAAAAGGGCGCAAGTGCATACGCTAAAAAAATACTTGCTAATTTCAAGGACTACGAATTTGTAGGTCTATCCTTCATCTCCTCTTCCCCGTTCTGAATCTCCTCCAGTACGTCGGCGAATCCATGAACCCTGATGGCTTGGTTGCCTTGCTCAACTATCGTGTAAGTTTCTTGTCCATAGCGCCCTTGAATTGATGTTCACCGTATCATCAGGAGGATGGCATAACCCGTGAGTCTTTCTCGCCAAACCTCTTTAATTCTTGGCCTCACCGCCTCTCTAGCATACTTCACTATCTGGAAGGATGGCCTCAAGGAAGTCAAACTTTAGTATCCCCCGTATCATTGTTTCTCCTCGGGCACCGTTGAGCTCGCAGATCAGAGTCAAATATGACATCCAAGATAGATACAACCGTGTTTGATCTCCTAATTTACCACCATCGTCGTATATCATAGCTCATCGTGCGTATCCTTGGGGGTCTCAAACACAACCTGAGCATCTGCCGGTACCTCTGCAGCCGTTTTGGGCTTCAGGTCATTCTTTGCGTGCTCCTCCACGAAAGCGATCATGCTCTCCAACGCACGGTCACCGTCGTAATCGATAAATTCACGTGAACCGGCGGGCTTGAACTTCAACGTTGGGAAGCCCCCGATGCGGAAAGGAACAGATGCTGGCAAGTCATTTTCCTGCGCTTCCAGCTTTGCACTGAGGAAGTATGAGCTTCGGAGCGGAGATAATCATTTATTCGTCTCACATGATGATCTGGTCCTTAACATTAGCAAAGTGGTCGCCGAGAGAATCCCAGGTAGGCTTCAAGCGTTTGCAGTGGCCACACCTTCATGGCAACGTCTAAAGATGACTTCATTCACAAAATCAAGGATGACGTACCAAGTAGCATAAAACTCGACGAAAACGTCTTTCGAGTCATCAAAGACGACTTCTTCGAATTGCTGGCCGACGAGGGTAAACACGCTCTCGTCCTGGGTCTCGGGAATCGGCTGGCTCTTCAGTTTGGGAAGAAGTTTTCCCTCGACATAATCAGCAATCATCGCCGAAACTGCATCGGGCTCAACCGCCTTGTCCTGATCGTAAGGATACTTGAGTTGTTTCTGAAGGTCCTGGATAACGAAGCTCGGCCACTTGGGCTCGGGAAGGTTAAGGGCCTTGGCGTGGTCACCAAACTTGGTTGCATCAATCCAGACAAAGTTGACCTTGCCGCGGTACAAGGATGCGACGGGCCTGAGCGACTCGATGTAACTCTGGCTGTTGTCATCTGCCGGGTCAATAAACAGGTAGGCCAAAGGCTTCCCGCTGGTAGCGTAGACAGCGTATGTATCACCGTTGACTTCACCAAGAAGAGGGATGGAAAGTTCTTGAATCCAGCTCTCGACATCCTCGACGGTGGCAGACAAGACCGGGTAAGGATATTCCGTCTTGTGCTCATCAAAATTGCGGTACGCGACGATGGCCGGAGGCGTAACACCTGCTGCAGCAATGGCTTCTGGGTCGGTGGATAGACCGAAAAGGTAGTCATCGCGATGCTTTTGAGCAGTCGCGCTGAATTCTGGTGCAGGAGTTTCTGTTTCAGAAGCGAGGTAAGCAATTGCGACGATCTTGTCAGCGTTTTGGAAGTCGGAGAGATTGGCGGCAGTGACTTGGGAGACTGCTGGCAATGATTGCCTTGGTACACACGTTAGCCACAGCACGGCTGCGGGCAGAAGTTGGATGGTACACACTTGATCATGTAGCTCACAATCCCGTCCGCTTTGCGGGGTCCACTGTAATCAGCAGGCTCGCCGTTGCGGAAGACTTTGAGAGTCCTAGGTAGATGAGAGGATATGAATGCCGACAACATAAACAGAAATGGCCACTTACGGGTAACCCTGTACGCCATGGGCCTGGCAAAGCTCAGCTTGGTCGACACAGTCTACTTTGGCGAGCTTGATGTTGTTGTCTTTCAGTGTCGTCGCTGCCTCTTCGTAATGCGGAGCCAATGCTTTGCAGTGTCCACACCTGAGTTTTTTTGTTCAGGACCAGCGTACAAAGAGCACTAGCCATCGAACCAACCATGGAGCAAAGAACTCGACCAGAATCAATGACTCTGGGTTGACGGTGGACTCGAAAGTGTCCTGAGTGACACTAATGACGTCGGAAACTTTCTCGGCATCCGTGTCTGCAACGACGAGAGATGCAAAAGCGACTGCAGAAGCCGCCGAGACAAATGAAGAGAGACGCATCGTTGACGAATGCGGGGGAAAGAATGGGTAGAAGGTTGAGACTCGAGCGACACTGCACCGCTTTTATGGGGACGGGACGTGTATACGTGTCAATTTCACTGCTTCACGCAGAGCCGCCAAGCCAAGGCACCAACAATGAACACCGTAATTTGTCACAGTCTAGACATTGAACCGGCCTGTACATTGCCTTAATCTAATCCTTTGTCGACAACCACTTGGTCGTAATAAATAGGTAGTGGCAGACGCAGTGCCGACCGCGAGCCTCTGTCCGTCCAGCAATCAACACAATGTCCTTGTCCATCAGATGTTCGAGAGATCAAAGTCGGAGCCACGTTGTCGACCTCCACCATACTGTTTTGCTTCCGGGGTAAACTGTCGCGGTGGTGGGAAATCTGACGTGGGGAATATATGAGACCCACCCTCCGGAGGTGGTGAGGGGACTAGAAGCATGTTGTTAGTGCATACATATACAAGAAATTGAGAATGAGCTCACTCCTCCGAGTTGGGGCGGGCCGTCTCGTACCGTTCAGCTGGCGGGTCGGCGGGGTTGTAGACGGCCGGGACGGCGCCTCAGATGGTGAAGGAGTGGAAGCAACCCGTGGTCTTTGAGAGACCGATGGGGATGAAACAGGGGGGGACAGTAAATTCGTTCGAGGAGGTGGGGGCTCGGGCGGAGACGGGGCCGCAGAAGACTCAGCCTCGGACAACGCTCGCACTTGAAGGGGGAGAGCAGGGGGCCCATTGGTAATGGGGGCCTTGCGGGTTGGGGGTGTAGGTACCGCTCGAGATGGAGAGGAGCCGCCGACAGAGGACGGTCTAGCAGGAGGAGGAGGAGGGGCTTTGCGACCCGGGATGGTACCACCGCTGTAGCGCGCGGGAGGGGGCGGAGCCGCTCTCGCAGGGAGAGACGGAGCGCGAACGGGCGACGCACTGCGTGCAGCGGTGGATGGCGGGGGACGAACGGGAGGCGGAGGGGCCGGTGGCGACGCGGTCCTGGGCGGTGGTGGAGGCCGACGAAGAAGTGCAGGCGCAGCTGGTGGAGGGGAGGGAGAGGCGCGAGTCGGCGGTGGCGGGGCTCGCGCTGGGATAGTAGGTGCCCGGGAAGGCAACACCGGGGCCGCTCTGGCTGGGGGTGGGGGCGCAGGGGGTGGAGGTGGGGCCGGGGTCGATGGCTTCGGAGGAGTCACCCTAGAAGGCGGGGGCAGCGCACTTGGAGCAGATGCAGGGGCAGCACGGCCTGGCACCGTTGGCGGCTTACCGAGTGCCGGGGGCTTGGCTGGGGATTCTGTGAGACGAGATGGGACGACCGGTGATAACAGCAGATCAGACCTAGATTACCCTGTCCTGCAGGTTTCAACTTGGGCACTCCGCCTGCGAACAGGGCTCCTAGCTGAGGAGGGCCACCACCGGATGGAATAGCGGGCGCGGACATCGGCGCTCGTGAACCAGCACCTGCGCCTGCACCAGCGCCGGAGGGCTTGGACTCGACCATAGGGGCGCTGCGATCATTTGTTTCTGTCTTTTTCAGCATCTTTCCAGCTTGGATCTGTTTGAGAAGCTCGCTCGAAGCCATTTCAGCAGGTGGGGAGTGGAAGATGAGGATGTCTTGCTGTCGGTCGATGCAGCTGTGCTGAGACCGCGGCTAATAAACAGCGATAAATATGTGCAGGCGACACTCAATTTGGGATCTGTCCAAGTAGCCTCTAGCTACGCTAATGCGGCGAGGCTTAACCGCTTCAAATGCCACCAGCTCCATGGAGAGCGACGGACGGGACCTGCATTCCCGTCTCACCCCTTGCGATTGTCAACGTTTTGTCCGTAACGTCAGTGAACAGTCTCAATCGCAGGAAGTGAGCGGCGAGAGATCTGGTTGCTCATGGAAAGCGACATCAGCGGCGGGATACATTCTGGAACATGTCACGTGAATACCACGTGAATTTGGGCCAAACATGGAGCCAAACAAGCTTTCGGGGTCAAAGTACATGGATTGCCAAGTTAGTAGCCTTTACCCCCTACTCACATCATGGACAACATACCGCAGCTGGGTACAGCTACGGACTTGGAGCTGCGTGCAGCTCGCATTGCAGACCCTGGTATAGGTCAGCCCATTCTTCTCCTCTGTGCCACATCTATTCAAGACAATCCTTTGATTAGACCTCAAAACCAAGCATACGGTGGCATGCGAGCTCAGAGAAATGATCGACACCGTGCGGGATTCGGATTCTGCCCGCGTATTTCCCCAGATGATCCCTGTCCTCCTCGAAATACTTCGCTCTGGCGAGGTTGCCTACCACAAGGACTCGCTTGAATACCAGTTTCGGCGCGTTCTTCTGGAGGTCCTCCACCGCATCCCGTATAACGATCCAATCCGACCTCTTGCACTCCCTCTTCTTAGTGGCATGCTCCATACTCTCCGCAATGACAATGAAGAAAATGGTGTCACATCTTGCAAGATCATCATTGACTTGCTTCGCTCGTTCAGAGCCCTCACCGAGGACCTTGTCTCCGAATTCGTCTCTATTCTTCAGGATGTCTTTCGCAACATAAGTGGTCTGGTGCAAGAGACACTGTCAGAGGACTCCGCCGTTTTGGATGCCAACGTCGTCATGCCCAGCATTCGCAGCTTCAAGGTCTTGGCGGAGATGGGCATGGTTGTCGTCACATTTTCTCAAAGTCACAGATCGATGGTGGCCACTCTCATACAAACAACCCTGGATCGCAACCTGGAAGTCTTGGCTCTCGAGTCGCCAGCCCAGCGAAAAGCACGCGAAGATCGCGAGGCTATGGGCTCCTACTGGGCCGGAATGGCGCCAACCATTAAGAACCCGCTGGCGTATGCCGACTTCATCACTGCACAAATCAAGGTTAGTACGCACGTGATCGTTAAAACGCTTCTTTCAAATTACCTCAGATGGTTTCGTATGTGGCCTACATAATCCGCGGCTTTGCGGAACAATTCGATTCGTTCGGCGAGCGTCTTATTCTTTCCGCGCTTCGGCTCTTGCAGGATCTTCCTGCTAATGGTATCCAAGCCCGCAAGGTGCGCGAATTTACTTTCAGACAGACAGAATCCAAACAGCACCGTAGGACCTCATGGTGGTCTTGCGACATCTCATAGGCACTCCCCATCGCAAGGCTCTGCTGCCACAGATCGACAAACTTTTCAACGAGAAGATTCTTCTTGGTACCGGTGTTGGCAGCCAAGAGACCCTTCGGTAAGGCATGAGTTTTGGTAGTTGTCCATGTCGTTGATGTGCACCTTATAGTCCTTCAGCGTATGCTGCCATTGCTGATCTTGTCCACCATGTGCGCACTGAACTTTCAGCTGATCAACTCGCGCGGGTCTCGAAACTTTATTCCACTCTCATTCACAATCCCTACCTCGGAAACACCCTTCATACACTCTTCGCAAAGATGATGTTCGGTCTTATCGAGAACATTACGACCAAAGACACCCCTCAGGGTGCAGCTCGTATCCTGAGTGCCATGTTCGAGACTTGCGTGGACAGAGTGGATGCAATGACGAATGTACTCGATGATGCCTTGGAGCGCTTGGAGAGATCAAAAGTTGGGGATGAGTTACCATCCCCAGCTCTGCAAATCGAGAGAGCACGTCCTGTGGCTGCTGCCGTTTACGCAGTGGAGAAGCCCGAAGAAGTAATACACGGTGGGTGACCATGTTCCTCAACCAAATCAAACTTATAGTGTTTCAGAGTGTCGATTGCTATTCCGCACTCTTTTGCACGGCTTTCGAGTGTGCCTTGTTGGCTTGAAGAAATGTGATGGGCCGATCCCTGATGGAACGGTCATATTTCGTCTCTTCACCAGCTGTATCAAGTGTATGGCGTTGTTCGATGCAGAGCCCAGGGAAGCAACAGAGGTGATGGACTGGTTTAGCTCAGTGCTCCTTGAAGTGAATTTGCACGTCTTTCAAGAGGTATGGACGCACAAGATCGAACTGTTCTTTCAAGCTGCACAAAAACGACCCTCTCTCCTCCACATTTGTCAATTGCTGTTCAGTCGAGAGCCCGTTTCTCCGACGCTGGTTGCCATTGTGCTCCGGTTTCTGATCGACCGTCTACCACTCCTCGGCGAATATGATGATCAGACGGCCGTAGTAACTATCCGACTTTTCAAAATGGCTTTCAGTGCTGTTACCGCATTTCCTACCCCTAACGAACCGATACTCGCATCTCATCTTGCGAAGCTGATTATGGATTGTTTCCCTCTGGCTGCGAAGGCCACCAAGCCAACCAATTATTTCCACTTACTCAGGGGCCTCTTTCGCGCTATCGGTGGTGGCGGTGGGCGATTTGAACTCTTGTATAACGAAGTCCTACCCCTACTGCCTGAGATGCTAGAGAGCTTGAACCGCCAGCTACTTGCATCAGATGGATATAGCAGGGATATGATAGTGGAGCTTTGTCTCACTGTCCCGCTGCGTCTTACTCATCTCCTTCCGCACCTCTCGTATCTTATGCATCCGCTCGCGCTAGCTTTGCGCGGAACACCGGAGCTCGTGTCGCAAGGCTTACGCACGCTCGAACTTTGTATTGACAATCTAACACCTGATTTCCTCGATCCTACGCTCAGCACAGTTTTGCGCGAACTGACGGAGGCACTCCACACCCATCTAAAGCCGCTCCCAGCTAACCATCATCACGCTCACACGACAATACGTATCCTCGGGAAACTGGGCGGACGAAACCGGCGCTTGTTGAGCAAAGAACCATTGGTTGATTATAAGCCTTTCTCCGAACCTGCGAAGCTTGCACTATCTTTCGGTGGAACAAGCGAGAGGGTTGAGTTGTACGCCATGTCGAGTCTCGCAGCCCGAACCATGATCAAAGCAGGAACCCCCCACCGGGCGTATGCATACACATTCCTCGAGTCGTGCGTCACCTTCCTCGTGCATGAGGTTTGCCCTTATCTTGCTTGTCGTTCGCCCGTGTATTTATACCTCCAATAGAATACTCACCACGACAACCAAGCTGCCGTCTTTGTTAAATGTCTCGAGGCCGTCTTTGACGCCTTCTATATGCCTGAACTGAAGGAAGACGCACAGAAATTCACCCGAGAGCTTTCAAAGGCGGTCTTTACAATGGAGATGCGCAAGAATGTCACCAAGGAAGTCGGTCTCAAGAGGTATCCTAGCTCGCTACTTGCATCTTATCTGGAGGCGATCCCGCGGGTCCTGACACGTGAAAAACAAGAAGAGGCCCGGCAGGGACAAGAATTGGTTGCCCTCATCATCAGTGATCTAGTCGCAATGGGCAGAGATCAAGCTGCGACCCCTTTCGACATCGTTCCAATGCTCCATCAAATCGCGAGTCGTTTCAGCGCCATTTGTTTGGATGACTCGTGGGTGCGGAAGAGTGCGGGATGCAGTGGCATTCGAATTCTAGCCTCCACTCCAGAGTTTGGAGTGAAGTGGATCCAGGATCGCGAGGTGGACTTTGTTCGCACTCTTCTACATATTCTAAAAGATCTTCCCTACGACCTTCCCCGCGACGTTGGTGATGTGGTCGATGTCTTGCAGAAGGTTTTGCGGGTAGGAAGTGCAGAAGTCGAAGCATCCGCCGACGGTTCTATTGCTTCCCGAACCAAGCTGGTCCATCTCATCGGAATTTTCTTCTCGGAGCTCTCGAGCCCGAATCCTGTCGTTCGGCAGGCAGTGCAAACTTGCATCGAGTTACTTGTTGAGCTCACTGGAAAGTCCGCTCATGATCTCCTCCTCCCCCACCGAGATCGCATGCTCACTGCGATATATACCAAGCCACTGCGCGCACTGTCGTTCCCCATCCAGATTGGCATGATCGACGCTGTGCGATTTTGCATAAACCTTGATCCACCTCTTCCAGAGCTCAACGACGAGCTTCTCAGACTTTTGCACGAGACTCTTGCGTTGGCTGATGCAGACGACTTAAATCTTGGGCGGGGCAACCTTCGTCAAGGCGGACTGGAAGTGATCAAGCTTCGGGTGGCTTGTATCAAGTTGTTGACTGCATCCATGCCGATGACCGATTTCTTTGCCAAACAACCCCAGACCCGGCAGAGGTCAGGATAAACTCTTTGGAGACTGGCTTGCTAATTGAGACGTTTATTTTAGGGTGACGAGTGTGTACTTCAAGTCGCTTTATTCACCATCGCAGGAGGTCAAGGAGGTGGCGCATGAGGGACTTCGGATGGTACTCACTCACCAGAGTCGCCTTCCAAAAGAGCTCCTACAGACTGGGTTGCGCCCCATCTTGATGAATCTCGCAGATCCAAAACGACTTTCGGTTTCCGGGCTGGAGGGCCTGGCTCGTTTGTTGGAGTTGCTTATCAACTATTTCAAGGTCGAGATTGGTCATAAACTTCTCGATCACTTTCGCATCGTCGCAGATCCCCAAATGCTCCAAGCTTCATCTCGTCTACCGCTTCCCGAAAATGAGGGCATCACTAAGCTCGTACGCTTGGCGAACATTTTCCACCTTCTTCCCTCTGCTGCGAACATCTTCTTGGAAAACCTTGTCAACTCTGTTGTCCAGACGGAGGCGCAAATGCAGTTCTCCGGCAGGAGTCCCTTCTCCGAACCTCTGGGAAAGTACCTTGATCGTTACCCTGGAGAGGCTCTCGACTTTTTCTTCCGCCATTTGCATCGCCAGCGTCACCTCAGAACACTCCGAAGCATTCTACTGGCCAAGCTTGCCCCCAACATGGAGAGAGAGTTGGCGTCGAGGACGCAATCCCTTGTCGCCCATTGCTTCAAGAGCGGCGACGCAGCGTTGCTGTTGCCTGGTTTACAGCTCCTGGATGACCTCGCGGAACTGCAGCCAAATTGGATGTCCGAAAACAGTCGTGCGGTCGATGCTGTGATCGAGATCTGGAGAATGCAGCCTGAAAAGGTGGATGTCATGGTCCCTGAAGCTATTCGCAGACAAACCGTGATGTTGTCGATCTTTCAAAAGGTGCTCGGGAAATCGCCGAGGGTCGACCTGTTGTTCGAGATTGTTGCGGTCTACACTCGCAATCTGCCTGTGGATCTTACGCGGCTAACGCAGTTCCTGTACCGCCACGTCGCTCTGAGTGAGGATTTATCGTACCGCCGGAACGTCCTTGCTCGGTTCCTCTTGTGGTTCGAAGACAGGTCTGCATCCTGGGGAACGAAGACTTTCTTCCTACGGTTCATTGTCACGCCAACCATTCTTGTTCAGGCGGATAAGGCGAATAAAGATGGTTTACTCGATGCAGACTTCATAACCGCTGTTCATCGAACCATCTGGCAGCCCATGATCGATGATACCATGTTTGCAGAGGCTGATGATATGTTCAAGATCGAGCTCTTGCATTTGACCACGGTCCTCGTACATCGTTTTCCCGAACTATTGGAGGATGTCAAAAAGGATATCATTCGTTGCGCTTGGCATTATATTACATCCGACGATGCAGTCGTCAAACAAACCGCGTACCTCCTTGCTGCTCGTTTCTTTGAAGCATTCGATACACCGCAGAAGTTCATCCTTCGCGCTTGGACCGGGTTGCTTCGTCCTCCGCACACTGAGGGCAAGCTGCTCATCAAACAGGCCCTGGATATACTAGCCCCCGTGCTTCCTAGGTCTGGAGCAGATGATGTAGGCTACCCCCAATGGGCAAAGACGACTCGAAGACTTCTCGCGGAAGAGGGCAATGGCTTTCAGCAAATCATCATGATTTATCAGCTCCTTGTTCGGCAGCCACATCTGTTCTACCCGGTTCGGGCTCTCTTCATCCCTCACATGGTTAATTCCCTGAATAAGCTAGGCCTCTCTGGCACAGCATCAGGGGAGTCCCGCATCTTGTCCATCGACATCTCACAGGTCATTTTCGACTGGGAGCAAAATCCCCAGGACACCGAAACCAAGTCAGTTGTGACCCCTTGGGTTACGCCCTTGTCTTTCCGAGAAAGTATCGTGAGCTTTCTTGTTCGTTTGGCAACTGCCACGTTGGAACTCTCGGTCAAGACTGTCCTTGTTCCTCGAGCGCTGACTTTGTTGCAACAAATGGTTGCAACATCCGGTTGGTCCGACGTGACAGTGAAATTGAATTACTTTTCGAGGGCACTTGAGCAGGTAAACTCCTTGCTCTTGACCATGTTACTCCCACTCTGACAACTCCTGTAAGATTGATCTGGATTCCGAGCCACAACTGAACCAGGCCCTTAGCGCAGCCAAAGTCTTACAGGTCGTCGCCGCCGACAAGGATGATGAGTGGTATACCGCGAATGCCAGCATCCTACAATCCCTCGTGCGCAAGGGTCTGGTGACAGATGAACCAGGACTTCATGACGCCCTTCATCCTATTTTCGAGCGCTTGCTACGTCTCTTCCCTCTCCCAGATAAGGATGAAAAGCCAGACGAGATGTCCGAATTTCACAACTTTGTGTATTCGGCGATCGAAGACGGTCTTGCAAATACGAGCGCGCTGCGTGGCACCCTCCTTATGCTGAAATCGGTCGTGCAAGTCTCCTCTGAGCGCGTACAACCTTTTTCTGCATCTCTCTTGCGCCTCTTCACCAAGCTCGCCAAGGACCACGTTAACTCGGCACCGAACACGAGCGGGTTTGAGAATGGCGTTCGGCTGATCACGTCGATCATCGAGATATGCAAAGCTACTATACCATATCTTGGTGACCAGCGCAAAGCTTTCTTGGGTGCATTCACGGCACTGGCGGAGAAGTCGAAGAGTGTGTCGCTCTGTCGGTACATGCTTGACGTTATGCGGGAGTGGGCGTTGGCCAAAAATGAAGCCTACCCTACGATGAAAGACAAGTTGAACGTCCTGCAAAAAATGGCCGGTTTCGAGTCCCGCGGGGAGTCGCTCTTCCACGACTATCTGGAGTTGATCTATGACATCTATACCGAGCCATCCTTGCGGAGAAGCGACCTGACATCTCGCCTAGAGCAATGCTTCTTACTTGGGAGTCGCGCACGAGACGTCAACCTTAGAGAACGTTTCATGGACCTGCTGGACGCTAGTATTCCCCGTTCTCCGTCAAGTCGTCTCGCCTACATCCTTGCAGTCCAGAGCTGGGAGCCTCTCGCGGATCATAATTGGATCGCTGTCGCTCTCCACCTCCTCCTTGGCTCCGTAGATGTCGAACTACCCCTCATTCCAGAAAGGAAATTCACCCTCGAGCCCAGCATAGGATATCTCATCACTCGCCCCAAGGCTGCATCAATCGTGCGCCCAATGCAGCGTCTCATGTTCCTCGATCCACTCGCCGCCCACGACATGTGGATTTCTGCGTTCTCGGCCGCCTGGAGGTGTCTTTCCAGGAGAGAGCAGGTCGATATGACGCTTCACATGATCAATCTCTTGAGCAAGGACTACCATATCAAACAGGCCGAGATGCGTCCCAACGTGATTCAAACCCTGCTCAGTGGTGTCCTTGCCTGCAATCCGCCTATGATATTGCCTCCTCACCTCGTCAAGTTCCTATGTAAAACGTATGGCGCATGGCATGTCGGCCTTGAAATCCTCGAACACTCCCTCGATCACGTACGGGACGATGACCCCAGTCTACGCGATACCGTCTTTGACTCCTTGGCTGATCTCTACGCTGAGTTAGCGGAGGAAGATATGTTCCATGGACTATGGCGCCGTCGCTGTCTCCACATTGAAACAAACATTGGTCTTGCGTATGAACAGCACGGGATGTGGGATCAAGCAGAAAGCACGTACGAACTTGCCCAGACGAGATCCAAGGCAGGTGCGATCGCCTTTTCCGAAACCGAGTATTTCCTTTGGGAGGACCACTGGATGCTCGCGGCCGAGAAACTTCAACAATGGGATACACTTCACGAGCTGGCCAGGAGCGAAGGCAATCAGGAACTTATGCTCGAAAGCGCCTGGAGGATCAAAGACTGGACCGAACATAGGGAGACTCTGGAGGACCAGATCAACCAACTTCCCGATATCGCCACGCCTCGCAGGAGGGTGTTTGAGGCATTCATTGCTCTCTTGAAGCTTCCAGCTGCCTTGGATAAAAACACGGAGTTCACCAAGATCCTCGAAGATGCTATGCAGCTCTCCCTCCGCAAATGGGTCGGGCTGCCTCCTCAGCTGTCGATTGCTCACGTCCCCTTGTTGCAGCATTTCCAGCAGTTCGTGGAACTCCAAGAGGCCGTTCAAATTTTCGGTTCCCTCTCCACCACGACTGCGCAAAACTTGGAGAAGAAGTCGTCCGACTTGAAGATGGTCCTTCAGGCGTGGAGAGAGCGATTACCCAACCTTCACGATGATATCAGTATTTGGAGTGACCTAGTGGCATGGCGGCAGAACGTCTTTAACGCGATCAACAAGGCTTATATTCCCCTCATCTCCAACAACAACCAGAACGGCAATGCGGCCTCTACTAATGTCAACACCTCCGGCTATCGAGGCTACCACGAAACTGCCTGGATCATCAACCGCTTTGCTCACGTCGCCAGAAAGCATGACTTGCTGGACGTGTGTTTCAGTTCCCTGAACAAGATCTATACTCTCCCAAACATTGAAATATCCGAAGCCTTCCTCAAACTCCGGGAGCAAGCGCGCTGCCACTACCAAAAACCAAACGACCTACAAGCCGGTCTAGAAGTGATTAACAATACCAATCTGATGTACTTTTCCAATGCGCAAAAGGCAGAGTTCTTCACACTGAAGGGAATGTTCCACGCAAGGAGTGGACGTTCCGATGACGCGAACCAAGCATTCGGGCAAGCTGTACAGATGGATATGTCGCAAGCCAAGGCATGGGCGGAGTGGGGCCGTTATAACGACCGAATGTTCAAGGATGTTCCCACTGATATGTCGTACGCTGCCAATGCCGTCAGCTGTTACCTTCAAGCTGCGGGGCAGTACAAGAATGGCAAAAGCCGACCGCTACTCACTCGCGTTCTTTGGCTTCTCAGCGTCGATGATGGGAACTTTACTATCTCTCGCGCATTCGACACGTACAAAGGAGAGGCCGTTTTCTGGTATTGGATATCCCTGATTCCTCAACTTTGTCTATCCATCAATCAGCGGGAGGTAAAACAAGCCCGATACATCCTTCTCAACTTGGCCAAGTTATATCCTCAAGCGAGTAACACCGGTGCCTCTGCATTTCCGTGACTAACTCTTGTACAGGGATTATTTTTCCCTCTGCGAACGACGAAAGAAGACATGGCATTTGTCAAGAAGCAAGCGGCCGCGGCTGCAGCTGCTCGTGCCATGCAGGCGAACCAGGCAGTCGCAGTTAATGGTATAAAGCGTGCGGACAGCGACATGGCGATGCAGGACGCGACTGCTGAAGTCGCAGCAGAGATTGTTAAACGGGAGAACCCTGTTGTCGAAGTTAATGGAAGCCAACAGCTGGCTGCTGCTCATGCGGATGCTTCTAGTTCCAACTCGTCGTCGTTGCCTGGTCAGCATTCAGCTCCTGAACTCCAGCCCGCATATACTGTCCGTCAAGGATGGGAGCATGTCGATGAGGTCGTGCAAATACTCAAGACCGCCTTTCCACTGCTTATCCTCAGTATGGAGACTATGGTAGATCAGATACTCCAAAGATTCAAGGCGCCACCTGAGGAAGAGATCTACCGATTGATAAGTATGCTTCTACAAGATGCCATTCAAGTATGTGGCCCGTTTTTATTGCTCGTGTATTATGTTCTAATCCTATCTAGAATTATGTGATGCGCACGAATACGCCCGAGGACGACGGACAGCTCGCGCCTCATACGATCAACAACTTGACGAAGATGGCGGCCAATTTGTCTGGTCCTGCACGGGTGCGTCATGTGTAAGGCCGTAAATTCATCTTCCCTGACGTGTGTATCTGAGCAGAAAGAATACGAGGAAGATTTCTTGAGGAGCAAGCCGACACATTACGAATATATCCGTCGGCTCCAACGCTGGCGAGATCGACAAGAGAAATATCTTGATTCGAGGCCTCGCATTCAATCTCTGGATCTTTTGAGTCACTACTTGACCGAGTTCCAATATGGAAAATTCGATGAGATCGAGGTTCCTGGACAATATACGGAGGTGAGCGGTTCGCATGACCCGCATTTTAACGCGTCCTTAACCATCCGCTCAGGACAAGGACAGCAACCAAAACTTTGTTCATATTCAGAGATTTGGTCCCAAGTTTGAGAACTGTCGATCCAACGGGTACTGCTGGAAGAGGTTCACCATTCATGGTAGTGACCATTCGAGAACTTCGTTCTCTGTACAGCTTCCGTCTGGGCGTCATTGTCGTCGCGAAGAGCGGGTGATGCAAGCGTTCCGCATATTCAATGGGTGTGTTCACTACCGGTCATTCTGCTGGAGCGTTGTCCTCAGAAGCATTTTGACAGAGCTCTTGCGCGAAAGAAGGAGTCGCGTAAGCGCAACCTCAATTTCCATATACCGGCCGCCATATCCTGCAGCCCCAATCTTCGTTTACTTCAGAACGACTCGTCCTACGTGACACTGGGTGATATTTACGATCGTCACTGCGAAGACATTGGCATAACACGCGAGGATGCCATTCTCGTCTCCGGAGAGAAGGTGAAGAGAGTCCTTCTAGACTTCAAACAGGTGAACCAAAGAGCGGTATGTATTCGCTAAAATCGCGCTTTCCCCGAGTTTCTTATCTCTCGCAGCCCGGCAAGGCGGAATACTTTACCCTCCGGAAGGATATCATGGATGAAGTGGTGGCAAAGCTCGTTCCGGACGATGTCCTTACCAAGGTCGGTTGTCTGTCGAATTGCAGTGTTGTCGATGTCGATGTTAACTTTTTCCAGTATATGCTCAACGTCATGAGCGGCCCTGCGGACCTTTGGAAAATGCGCAAACAGTTTGCCTTGCAAATTGCCGCTACGAGTTTCATGACATATGTCTTTTGCCTTACAAGCCGGTCACCGTCCCGATTCCACGTATCTCGTTCAACTGGCAGAATTGCTATGAGCGAACTGCTTCCCGGTGTCGCTGGTCAAGCCCCTCTTTTTGCGTCCAACGATGCGGTACCCTTCCGGTTCACGCCAAACATGCAAAAATTCCTTGGGCCGCTCTTCACCGAAGGCGTCCTTACATCCGGCATCATGGTCATTGGTCGCTGCCTCACAGAGCCCGATGTGAGTGTACCCACTAAGATTCATAACCTCGTAATCGTTGACTAGGAGGTCCAGTTTGGCTTGGAGCAACAGCTTTGCTTGTTCGCCCGCGACGAAGTGATGACTTGGCTGCACGGTAGAGGTCAGCCATGGACGTTTGACATTTCCTTCCGCACGAACTGCGCGGCCAACATCGACGGTGTCGTCAAGCGTGCTGAAGTAATGGCATGCAAACTCGAACGTGATCAGGTAAGAGTGACACTTGACTCGTAAATCCCTGGCATAGGCTAACTGGCAACAGATCGGCACGGTATCGACACCGCCGACCCAACCGGTCGTGCAGACGATCACGAACCTGATATCGACCGCTACGAATCCAATCCAGTTGATGAGAATGTCGGAGATATATCATCCTTGGTTCTGAAAATTTTCATGTATTGCTTCGCTTTTTGCTTTAGTGTCTCAGCACCATTGTCACTTGTACATCTATTCCCGATAAATAGACAGGCAGTATCTACTGTTTCCAGGTGCCTCGTGCAAACAGGTACGACAGACTTATGAACGGGTGCTACGTATAAAACCTTCGGTTTGACGAAAAGTGTTGATATGCGCTTCACTCTCAGCCATCATCTGTAAGACATCTTGAATCAAAAAGAAGAGTATCGTGAGAGACTATGTTCTTACCTCCGAGGCCATGTGGTATATATCACTTGATGGACGATTGTACATCATGGCATTCGCAAACATGAGGTAAACGTCCCTCTGGAACTCGAGCGAATTCGAGATAATGCCATCTTTGACCCTCGCCTTGATGGTCTTGAGGTCCATCGGCCGCTTGATGATGTCGTGATAGTCCGGTGCTTCCGAGTTCTTGATAGGGTTGTGAAAAATATTGCCGTTACGATGTTGTGAAATCTGACTGTGAAGCATTCCGATTACAGTTTGGAAACGTTTGTTGGGAATAGATGGGGGCGTTTGCTGGTGGGGGGTGAGTTCGCTGTTCACCGTACTACGTGGTCGAGAAGGGCAGGCTACAAAGCGTGAGCGAATGGACATGGCAAGGCTGGCGTCACATACCTTGCTCGTCGACGTCTGTTGGTATGGACTCATCCCGAGCTCTCTTCCTGTCTCGTAGACTTTCATCAAGATTGTCCAAATCCGCAACCTTGCGCTTCCCTGTCGAGAAGTGGTAGGATCAACAAGGGCTCTATGTTTTATGAGGAAGGATGCATGCCTTCGCGCTGTTGTGTCTTTTCGCTGGCCTTGTCTTCGGGCTCCGGCAGAACAATGGGTTCTTCGACATCCGTCTGGGTAGCCTCGGGCTCCGGTTTGGTTGCTTCTGAGACCTCGACCGTCATAATCTCCTCGGGCGCAACCTCAATGATATCCGCAGGGGGAGGTTCAAGTACGGCATCTTCTGCGGCAGGAACCGTTGTCGCGATCTGGTCGTCGACAGGCACATCAGGTGGCAATTCAGGAGGTTGCTCTGTAGCATCTTCGACGATATGAACTTCGGTATCGTCTTTTCCAGGGGTCAGTGCCAAGGTTCCTTGATCATCAGTTGGAGCGAGGTCATCTGTTGGAATCTCCTGTGGCTCCTAAGGATGAGAGTTAGTGTCCAAATGTGGACTGGCTCGTGTCGCAGACGTACCGAAGCAGGTTCCTCGGGCAACTGAGGGGGCAACTGAGGGTCTGCCACGTCAATGGGGTTTGCGTTGCCATTGCTAGCGAGTCTGGCCCTAATCTTATCGTCCCACGCGCCACTGCGTATTTCGTCTATTTCCGCGACAATGCACCTAGAGCATGGTGTGTAAATGAGGGTGTCGAAAGGAGGAGGATGCGTTACTTGAACTTGGCTTCTTCTGCGGCGATCAAGTCGCGCAGGTGAAGAAGGCGGGCAGAGTAGTGGTGTTGTGCGAGCGTAAGATTGAGAGGGGCTGTTCCCAGAGTCTGAGTACATGCAAAGGCAGAGACGAGGATGTCTACCATGGGGTGTATTGTTCGCTTCTGAGCTAGCGGGTTTGATGCCGGATGAGCAGGATGCCACACGACAACATCGTACAATGGTTCTTACCATTCAAGAGAGGCTTCGTTCATGAGACGGACGTAGATTTGATGACAGAACTAGATAATACACTGAGTAAACTACACATGGCTCGATTGGAGGGCGAACTTGGGGAGAGAAGAACGATTTTGGACGGGCGAGAGCAGGATGCTTTGAGAGTATTCTGGACACAGACTGCCAGGCATCTGCACCGTGCTCATAGACGGCCTGCACGAGGATGAGACGCTCGATGGTGGAGAGGGACGAGTCGTCGTCGCTGTCCACGTCGCGTGCAGCCATCGTCGGCGTCGTCGTCGCTGGGGATGAAACATGTCCGCCAAGTCAGACCAACCCGGGTGAATCCGGGGTTCTCCGGATCTCCCATGGGGCCATTAAAGGACACTGTGACTTCGTGCCGCAGTTGGTTTCCAGCCCCGTCATGTTCCTCTCTGCCTTCGCAACGCTCCTCCTCCTCCCATTCGCCTCCGCTGGCGTCCACAAGCTCAAACTCCAGAAGTTGCCCTCTGTTACACCTGGGCACTTGCTAGAGACCGCCTACCTCGCAGAGAAGTACGGTTCCCAGGTGCCCTACCAACAACTCCCCCTCTTCGGTGCTGGCGGCGCTGGTCGCAATGTGCGGCCCAGTCCGAAGGGAGACGATATGTTTTGGACACAGGAGGAATTGCTCAACGGTGGCCACAATGTTCCTCTCTCTAGTACGCTGCTCCCCCTTGTTCATTCTGTACCATGTTTATTTTCCTTCCCAGACTTTATGAATGCACAGTACTACACTGAGATCAGCCTTGGATCACCGGCTCAGACCTTCAATGTCATCCTTGACACTGGGTATACATCTTCCTTCTTTCTGCTCGTTTCCTGTCTCATCTCCACCTGTAGCTCAAGCAACCTCTGGGTACCTAGCTCCGGCTGCACCTCCATTGCATGTTTCCTCCACGCAAAGTATGACTCGAGATCATCAAGTTCATACAAGGCCAACGGTTCCGATTTCTCTATCCGATATGGTTCCGGTTCGATGGAAGGGTTCGTCTCGCAGGACACACTCACCATTGGCGACCTTTCCGTTCCTGGCCAAGATTTCGCCGAAGCCACCAAGGAGCCCGGACTTGCCTTTGCCTTTGGCAAGTGAGTGCCTTCTTTTTGTCATGTTTCTTTGTTCTGACCTTTCGGAGATTCGATGGTATTCTTGGTCTCGCATATGATACCATCTCGGTGAATGGCATAGTTCCACCGTTCTACAATATGATCGACCAAGGTCTTCTCGACGAACCTGTGTTCTCTTTCCGTATTGGTACTTCAGAGAGTGATGGCGGTGAGGCCATATTTGGTGGTATTGATGAAGCAGCCTACACTGGCGCGATCAGTTATGCTCCTGTGCGCCGCAAGGCCTACTGGGAGGTCGAACTGGAGAGGGTATCCTTTGGGGGTGATGTTCTCGAACTTGAAAACACCGGTGCCGCTATCGATACAGGTTCGTTTAAGACCTTATCCTGTTCCGGAGATAAGACTCAATTTCATAGGTACCTCCTTGATTGCTCTTCCATCCGATGTGGCGGAGATGTTGAACACACAAATTGGAGCCTCGCGCTCTTGGAATGGCCAATACACTATCGACTGTTCCAAGGTTCCCTCGCTGCCGGACTTGACCTTCTACTTTGATGGCAAGCCGTACCCCCTGAAGGG
Organism: Exsudoporus floridanus; assembly: GCA_038094735.1. Classification (NCBI taxonomy): domain Eukaryota; kingdom Fungi; phylum Basidiomycota; class Agaricomycetes; order Boletales; family Boletaceae; genus Exsudoporus; species Exsudoporus floridanus. The sequence goes on from JBBPUP010000091.1 coordinate 22,331, forward strand.
CACGGATTATATCCTCAACGTCCAAGGGACATGTATCTCGTCCTTCACTGGCTTGGACATCAACTTGCCTGGTGGCGCTCTCTGGATCATCGGTAAATATCCGATTCGTTTGTGTGTGAGAATACGCACTGATCTTCTTCCAGGTGATACCTTCCTCAGGCGTTACTACACGGTGTATGACCTGGGGAGAAATGCCGTTGGTTTCGCCAGTGCTGTGTGAGAGTTACTGTACATCTCGTCCACTTGCTGTTATGTAGCCTCTACCCGTGGTCGCGCTTGATCTAATGGAGAGTGGTTTAAGTGACGTCTACAGTTTTTGTAGTCTGTCTGTTATGGATTCTGTACATATATTGCGGATTTGGCACGTTCTGAAATGACATCAGGGCTGTAATCCCGGGCCACAGGTCACAATTAGATCATATTGCGTTTTCTCTTGGCCATCATCAATACTTGCACCACCTCCATTTGAACTAGCAGTGTATTCTAAGCAACGTTGACGATGGACGCGGACGAACCTCCCTTGACCACGGTGTATCCGAAGTCAACTTTGCCTAACTTTCCACATGACAGTGTGTCGTCCACAGCGAGATTACAAGTCTGGAAGCGACAAATGGCCAGTAGTGTATGGACCCGACGTCTCGATAGAGTAAACGTCCTCGGCAGTGACGGAGTCCATGGGCACACTGGGTAAGCATGCTTGCTGTCACTATCGTGGGCCGACTTCAACTACCTCCTCCCAAGATGCGTGAACGCTCTGAGCTGGTCACAGAACGGGGAGCTTCTCATCAGTAGCGGGGATGATCAACAGTCAGTCTTCAATCCTTGTGATCACCATCCATTCGTTTATGATATCTCATCCATTAGACTGCGGGTGTGGCGAATGGATCATTCCTCAGACATTCAGAACGAATACCCTTTCGCTTGCCAGACTGTGATAGACACGGGTCACAGCGCGAATGTATTCAATGCACATATGCTACCCTCATCCACAAGGATGTGAATAGTTTACCCTCCGCACATAATCGCCATTAACATGCTCATCCAACTTCATCCCTTAGCGCAACTGTAGCAGGTGACAACCAAGTTCGCGTGTTTGACGTTGGCGAGTCGGTTGGCCGTTCCCCCTCAGGCAACGAAATGAACTACTCCACCAAACAAGCATGCATTCGTATTCTGCGTTGTCATTCCGGGAGGACGAAACGCATCATTACAGAAGATAGTCCCGACTTCTTCCTGACGGTGGCCGAAGTCTGTATCTATGTCTCACGATTACACCGTCACACTAAGTTGTGTTTCGACACTAGGATGGGCAAGTGCGTCAACACGACCTCCGAACGCCACACTCGTGCGCCAGCGGTGGTTGCCCTGCACCCCTGGTTAGGTTATCACACGAACTCTCGACGATCGCACTCTCCCCACTGACACCTTATCAGTTTGTGGTTGGCGGTGAATCACCTTATGTGAGTGTTGTCGCTCTGCCCCAAGTCGACGAGCCTGACGTACATGTCCTCGAGGCTCACCTCTTTGATCGACGTCAAGTTGGCCGCCATTTACAGGAGGAATGGGGAATGTCACCCGCTGTCGATGACATGACGACATGTGTTCGGCGTTTCTCTAGATATTCTCGAGCGCCAGGAGAGGTGGAGGGATATGAACATATCACTGGCGCGCGAATGTCGGCTTGGAATGGACATGAAGTACGTTTATTGAGAGCTAAAACAATCGATTCTAGTTTGTGCTGACGGCCTGTCTCGGTAGCTTCTTTTGTGTAAGTGCATCGCATGACCGACTCGTTGTCGTCGTGACGATCCCGCTCCAGCATTCAATTCGGATGCAGCGTACATGTATTCCACGCGGGATGAGCCCGGTGCGAAATCAACGGACAAGAACTCGTCCATCCTTCCCCCGAATTCGGACAAGAGGAAAAAAAGCCTGGCCAGGTCGCCTTTGAAGACGTACAATAACACCAGTAAGGATAGCGAAGAGGCGGTGAACCTCGAAAATCCTCGGGAAGACGAAGAGGCGGGAATGGAGGTTGACGATTTCTCCTATAGCAGTGAAGATAACGATGACCTGCCAGCAAACGAACCTGAGAGCGATGATGACGGGGGGATCATGTCGACAACTGACGTGCATCCTGATACTCCCGTGGTCTATCCGCGCATGCGCTTCTATGGCCATTGCAATGTTGAGACTGTCAAAGATGGTGGGTGCCTCCGTAGCATGTGTGCGCAGTGGGTGATTGGCGGCTCATTTGCAGTAAACTTTCTGGGTCCCTACGATGAATACGTCAGCTCTGGCTCAGATGACGGTAACTTTTTCATATGGAAGAAAGCAACTGGCGAACTCGTCGATGTTTTGGAAGGAGATGGCAGCGTTGTGAACGTCATCGAGGGTCATCCCACTCTTCCGCTCGTGGCCGTCAGCGGCATCGATACAACGATCAAGGTGAAATCCTTTCAGCTTGCCACGACTACCTTGTTGAAAGTGTTACCGCAGTTGTTTGCCCCCGCTCGCGGCGCAGCAGCGCATTCAAAATACCGAAACGCGAGCTCGATCATCAAGCGGAATGCTCGTGCTTCGAGGAGAGGCATCAACCACTCTGCCAATGTGCAATTTGCCCGTCTCATAATGCACCATCGTGGTCGTGCGTTGGAGCTGCTGCGAAGTGCTGACGAGGATGAGACAAGTTCGGCTGATTCTGAGGCGCGACTGGCGCATTGTATAAACCAATGAAACTGAGAGTACAGTATATGTTTTCTGATTGGAGAAGTGCTGTCTTTAGTAGTCGCGGATGGTTGGAACGCGCCACGACTGCCCTCAACACCCAGCTCAACTTCAGATGCGCAGCTGGGAATTTCTTGTGATAAATGCTACGAGCTTCCACTTCTTCAGTCAACCGACTACCGCCATTTTGACAGTTAGTTTCACGTCTCTGCGCTGGGCATTTTCCGCCTCGCCAGGACCGGGTTTGATGTTGTGAAGGATCCGAGTGTGTTTTGGCGTCTGTTCCCTTTGACACCCGCCACCACGTGAAAGGTCGCTGGCCTCCACACCACAACATACCACCAAGACCAGGCCAACGCTACCTGCGACATAGAAAGGCTGATTCTGAGTGCTGGTATGCTTGCAAATCTTTGCTGAACTTCACTTTTCGTTGTTATGTAAGTCCTATCGTGTCTTGTGGTTCTCTAAAACCAAGGGCCTTGCTGATCATCTCCTGCGTTTCGTGCCTTTCTTCACCCTGCGTCTGCCCCCTCGGTCATTCTGTCATCAAAAGTGTCTGTGATTTGAGCGTTTGTTTGCTATTTGCCGCCCAAGTGCATCGTCTGTCTGTCCTCGACCGCACGGGAGGCCCTTTTTGGTTTGGTCAACACAGTTTTTTTGCCCTCTCTTCGTCCCACACCCTTCCCCACCGACTCGAAGCCGACTCCACTACATCTACTTGCTTATGCACTCTTCGCAGAACAGATCCAAGCGCAAGCGTGGCAAAAATGTCAGCAACGACGACGACACTGCATTGTCTCAAGTGGCAGTCTCACGAACGGATGATGTACAGACGGACGCTTACGGACGTTCTCGACCTCAAGCATACCAACAGCATACAGATACATACATCCCATCGTCATCTAGGCCGACGTCAACCTACAACAGAGACGGCCCTTCGTCCCATGCTGACTCTCAAGACCATTTTCACCCGCACACCTCTGACAGTCGCTATCGCAGCGGTAGAGATAACTATGATGTTGCTGACTCGAGAGATGGTGACCAACGGAGGTCTCGATTCTCTCATGAAAGCGACTTTCAAAGCGGTGGTAGGGACCGGACGTCGAGGGATTTTGTTCAGGGTTACTCGGCCGCACACCGCATCGAGTCACAGGGTTGGGGCTCGGTGGAAAACCACGATGATCCTCCACAGTGGGGCTCTCCATCTTCGGATTGGCGCAGAGGGGAGGTGGAGGAGGATCGAAGCAAAGGCTGGGACAACAACCGAAACAGGGAACCTCGTTCCCAAGGAAATCGTCGGTGGCAAAGTGACAATGGATGGGATACGCGGAAACGCGACCGACACCAGAACCGACGGCCTCCAGACAGCCAAGATGATACAAAGGAGGATCGATCTTGGGAACCTGGGCCTGGTTGGCATCCTCGCGGGGAACAAACCTACCGCAACCAACGTGGCCGTGGTGCATCAGGAAAAATGAAAGGAAAGAAGAATATTCAAAGCCGACAGCGCCAGCGAGGCGACAAGGACCGAGATCATGACCGGAGATGGGATCGCGACCGGCGCAATGATAACGATAGTTTGAACAAGTACGCCCCATCATTTCGTTTTTTGATGCTATTCTCAAGATTTATTCTTCAGCTGGAAACGAAGGGAATTCCATCCTTTGCCTCCCAAGCCAGTCCGCAGTCCTTTCAAGCGAGTCTCTTCTCATTCTCGATCACGCTCACGGACCCCCGACTCTGTCTATACTCGACCGTCTTCTAGGGGACGCTCGCGGTCGAGGTCATTTTCACCGCCACCAGACGTCCGTCATCCCAGCCCTGTTCGACCTCGTAGCCATACTCCACCAGGAAGGGCAAATAGGTCAAGATCTCCAGCTTCATCCCATCGAAGCTACATCACTCGAGCACCTCCTCGTGGGAGAAGTGTCTCCTCTGTGTCCTCGGGAAGCTGGAGTCGGAGCCGGAGCTCAAGTCGAAGTCCTGGGGACCGGCCAAGAGCGAAACATCGACTGCCACCCGCAACCTCCATCAGAGACATTTCCCTCTCTATATCCAAGACCACCCTCCGGCAACGCCCCGATTTTATTAACCAAGAGTCCGAGTCAACGAAAAATGAGAATGCTAGTGCTAATGGGAATCACATTGTATGTTCCTTCAACGGTTTGAATCAAATCTTAAATTCACTTTTGAGCAGGCCGCCCCAACCGCTTCACCCGGATCACCACGTCGATCCACCGAGCGTATGCCTCCTCCTGTTTTACCTCCGACCTCGGATTCCCGCCCCCAAGAGATAATTCTAACGCAACGACGTGACGCAGGATCTCCAACTAGAGCAAAATCCTCGAGATCTGCAGGTTTCAAACCCATTGGGCTTGCTAGTTCATCAGTGAAGATGTTCTTCCCACGCGACGATCAAGAGCATCATGGCGCTGCCCTTAAACGCCATGAGCTTCCTACACGCACCGAGATTCCGACTAAGCGCGTGCACGAAGACGTTGTGACAGATCGGGACGAGTATTCCCGGGAGGTCACTGGAAAACCCCATTCCCAACCCATGTTTCCACTCCCACAAGAGACTATGCTGGAGGTCAATCCTGAGTTCCGACCACCCTCGCCGACTGTTCATGATGTCTCGAAAGTGCCAATATCTCCGAAAGCCAACGGCGACCTTGTCACCCTTCCCCGTCCATGCGAAGCGGAAGTCGAGGCGGTCACGCGACCATCGTCTCCGAGCATAACTTCTCGAAAGGAACTATATGCGATCGTGAGCCAGGTCGGCGAGGGAACATTTGGCAAGGTTTACAAAGCCCGAAACACAATCACCAATGTCCACGTTGCACTGAAAAGGATACGGATGGAAGCGGAGAGAGACGGCTTTCCTGTCACTGCTATGCGGGAGATTAAGCTTCTGCAATCGCTGAGGCATCAGAATATAGTACGCCTGTATGAAATGATGGTGTCCAACGGTAAGTTTATTCCCGGATGACCATCACCCTACTCACACATACACAGGCTCAGTGTTCATGGTATTCGAGTATATGGACCATGATCTCACGGGTGTCCTTTCACAAACGCAATTCTCTTTCTCTGAAGCCAATTTGAAGTCTCTTTGCAGCCAGATGCTCGCCGGCCTCGCCTACTTGCACCACAAAGGAGTGATTCATCGGGACGTAAAAGGGTCGAACATTTTGATCAACAATAGGGGTGAACTCAAGCTTGCCGACTTTGGGCTTGCTCGATTCTATCAGAAACGGCGACGTATAGACTATACCAACCGGGTGATTACTCTTTGGTACAGACCACCTGAACTTCTTTTTGGTGCGACAGTATACGGGCCGGAGGTGGATATGTGGAGCGCTGGGTAAGCCGTGGTGGCTCGCCTCTGAAAAAGCATCTGGATCTTACTCGTTGCACCCTCCTAGTTGCATTATGCTCGAGCTATTCACGAAGAAACCGATATTTCAGGGAAACGATGAGATCCACCAACTCGATGTCATTTATCGTATCTTTGGCACGCCCACTCCGGAGCGATGGCCCGGTGTCACCGAGCTGCCATGGTATGAACTAGTAAAACCAAAGGAGGTGCTGCAGGACCATTTCAGGGAGCTTTTCCAAAAGTAAGTCTTGTGTGTGTTTGGTCTTTCGAAGCTTATGTTACTTTAGATGGCTGTCTCCTGCGGCGCTCGATCTGGCGGAAGAGTTACTGACATACGATCCCGCAAAACGGGTCACTGCGACGCAGGCCCTTGAAGCGCCGTATTTCAAGGACGAGCTACCACCACCAGAGCTCCCGGTTGGGTGTGTATTGTGCATTCAAACTGGTTATAGTTGCTGACGTCTTACCCTAGTTTGTCATCGCTTGAGGGCGAGTGGCACGAGTTAGAAACTAAACGAGAGCGCGCAAAGAAACGACGTAAATTGGAAAGTAGTATGCAGCCACACCCTGTTTAATAATACCCTTGGTGGTCGGGACGTATGCATCACCAGGTGGTGATCATGAGACAATGGCTCTTTATGCTGGTGCTTGAATGAGGCCTTGGATTGCGAGATGTTGTACAATTGATTCGACCTGTCGCAGGGTCAGCGTAAATATGGGGACGGTTTAAATATCCTACATTTGCTGCTGTGGTTCGTATTTGCATGTCCCAACGTTTCGTGAAGGGTGCCCCTGTAGCTTCAATGGTTTGTTCGACGTCACCCAAGCCACCTGCCTTTCCCTGAGCATCGTCCTCCTCCTTCCCTCCTTCGAACCAGATAAGTTTATCTACCTGATCAATCGAGCCTTTCAAACGACCTTGCTCGATCATCTTTCGGGCCATCGTCTCAGCAGCGCTGGGGGCCAAGTCGAGTAACGCGCCCAACCCCCGGAACGAGATATTGTTGTATATTTTGGAGCTGGCCAAGACGTTGTGCTCCATTACAGCACGATCGAGAACCGTTGAGGGCCCCTTGCGCGTACTCGTCGGGTCTAGGAGATCGTCCTCGTCGACGGCAGAAGCAAGTCTATCATTGCTCGATATATTAATTTTAGCAAGCTGATGTGGCCGAAGGGACTCTTCGAAGCTCTTGACTTCTGCCGGACGGAGAATACGGTCAAGGAACATCTTGGATAGGATGTTGTATGTCGGGAGCTCGGATGATCTTTCGTCCCGGTACAAGGAAGCAAGTACGCGGGAGCGGTTAGGTCCCGCAGGTGCAAGAACGGCACACGTCACAGCGTGTGATCTGAGTTCTGCTAAGCATATCGTGCTATGAGTAGGCAATGCATGCTTACAGGATTTGCTTCCGCTCCTCTTCGTCGATCTCTGCAACCCAGGACAGTTCGTGGTATCTCAACGCAGCTTCCAGGAATTTGCGAGCGTAGTCGCTGATTCGCGCTTGACATAGTTTAAACTGGAGTTGGATCTCTTTGTCTGTGGTGGAATTGGACAAGGAAGCTGCCCGGTTGTAGTAAGTCTCTGCTTGCACTGAATCTTCGTCTTCCAAGAGGAGACGAACGATACGAACGTAGACGCGGAATTTGTCTTCGTCAGGCAACGAACTAGTAGCATAATTATTAGCATGCGATGATGACACCGAAGCGGTTGCTCGTACCGCGAGCCAGAGTCGAGAGAAACGCCCATGAGGATGCGAGCAGCCTCGGTCCATTCTTCTTCAACTTCCAGGAGATCAGCAAGTTGGAATCTCAGGGAGTTGACCTGATCGGTACGTTAATAGATCTGGCATGCGGGACAGGAACTAGATACCTGTTCCTCGTAGCTGGCGATTCGAGGCTGCAGGGTCGCGAGAGCGTCTTCGACGACGCGTTTGCGTATGTCGTGGTCGGTGATGGCGCCGGCGCCGATGCTCTTGACGAGTTCTGAGATGACCTGTCTGCCGGTGACGAGACCGACGAGGTCTGGATTGGCCACGGCATCAATAAGGACGTGAAGATCGGCGGGCAGGGAGGAGGGATCTGGACGAGATAGGGTTTCGGAAAGGAGGGCGAGGTACGCGGGCGTTTTGTCCTTTTGCGCGAGGGTGACGAGGTGGGACAGTTTTGCTTCCATCGCCATCGTCGATGAGGAACATGCAGCGCCACCCTCCGAGCACATGCAAGGCACCCGACATGGACTTTGGCTCCCATGACGGCTTTCTCATCGACCACGCCTTTAAATACGGGTTACTGGTACGTCCCCCGGCGATGGGTACGCTCTCACTGCCCCCACGATGTATTGGACACGGTCGCCTTGGTGAATTATGGGATCCGCGTGAACAGACACCGCTGAGAACCGCTCTCTCATAGCCTCATGTTGCACGCCGAGCGCCGTGTTATATCTCATCCGCTCTCTTCAAGAGCCGTCCCCACGTTCCCGTAGCTCCCTCACCCTCACTCAGTCTGGTGGACCAGCGGTCGCCTAGTACCCCGACTTATTTATTGAGAAATGTCTGCTTTTGCCGGTCATCCACACTCGTACTACCATGCTATGCCCGCTGTCCATGCCTTTCGACACTCGCAACCCAGTCCTCCTGACAATGACCACGATCTTCCTCCTGTATCATTTTCTGGCAATCCAGGGCTCGAGTCCGACATGACTCCGGCTACTGGTCATTACCTGGGTGGCACATCCGAACGTCCTAGATACCAGCTCCGTAGGACATCCACACTCTCGTATCAAAACTCGAGCGTCCGGGACTCCCCGAGTCGTGATCGTAGCTTTGCACGGAGCCCGAGGAACCTCGTGGTGGTTACCCCGCCTCCCGACTTCCCGCTTGATCAGGGGCAACTTGGAAACGTTCTGTCGATGGGACCGCGTCATAGGCTCTCTCAAGGCATCCTAATGCCATTGTTTCCATCAGTGGGTATCTGGTTCTAGTTCCGGACGCATTGATTCACTCTGTGCAGATGTTTGGACAACTCAATGCTATTGCCCGCGAATACAACCTTCCGAGCACTGTGGGAATTTGCCTTTACTTTCATACCAACCAGAATGGCGTTACGATGACACCTCGTATTTCTGATGATTCCTGGCAGTATCTCTTCGGTCACTTGTTTGAGGGTCGCCCGTCTTCTGGTCAGCAACTTCCGATAGGCGGGAGCATTGAGTTCGACATCGACCTGAACAAGGCGCGATGGTTTGACGCGTGGGTCGCAGGAACTTTGCGGGACTCGGACCCATCATTTCCGCCAATCGCAACTTCACAGGCATTTGGAATCCACTCTCCGGGAGAGAGCCAGACTACAAACGCGGATGAACAAGCAATAGAGGATCGGTGGGATGCTTCGGCATCGCATACATTAGTCACCAACTCACGACCGGAAACGCTCCGTCATCTTCCCAGGAAGCTTTCTCTTGTAGAGCGACTCGATTCACATGCTGTTCAAGTACCTCCCAAATCCCAGAACCATCTCGACTATTCTGAATCTCCTCCCCATGCCTTGTCGCCAGTACCTCAGTCAGCCATTCCCAAGGTTACGAAACGTGACCTGGAGCATCGCGTGAATTCGTGGAGGGCGACCACGGAGTTGTACCCGGCCTCAATGACAGACACATACCAGCCGGCCCAGGATGTCGGGGTATCCGTGGGTGTAACGATCATGGATGAATATGCACTGGAACATAATCCCCGGAAGACGAATGAACATCTTTGGTTACTAGCACCTGCCGAGCCCAGTGGCCCTGCCGTGGTATCACCGATTGCGCTTCCTGATCATCGTGCAAACCTGACTGTTCCGCTTCCTCCGGCCACCGTGACAAGCTGGGGTCCAACTGACGACGAATGGCATTCGATCGTTTCGATTGCGTCTCGGCTACCTTCGCCTGACATGGGAGAGCGCATGGTCGAAGATATCATGGCCCCAAGACAATGTGCGGTCTGGGGAAACTCCTTCGGGTGGCGCTCCGCAACGACATGGAAGGAGGTCTACCCGTATTCAACCACACACACAAAGCCTGCGATCCAGATATTGCTTCGAGACTCTAATGCTCAGTACCCCAACTTGGTGATCTGTAAGTAGCCATTATCGTGGAGGACAACATGTCGCTTGACAGTGAACCTGCGTAGATCCACTTGCAGGCCCTCACCCTGATGCGCATTTCACGCACAATATCTCCAGGCGTCTTGCGTCCTCTCCTCGGTCAGCGTGGGGAAGCTCATTCGGTTGGCAAACGGCGGCGATCTGGCGAACGGTTTACCCATACTCGACACTGATGATCCAATCGGTTTCCCCCATTCAACTGCATGGAGCGGGGGGACTGGAGTCTGAATACCCAAACATTCGTATCTGTGAGTCTTTAGTTATTCTGTTTACGAAGACTCATCGAAAATAAGATCCCGCGGCCTACCCAAACTTTGAAATCTATCCTACATGCACCGTCGAGGAGGATATCTCACGACCAGTCACCGTGATGCTTAACAAATCAAGCAACTTCACAATATCTTATCCCAGATTGGTGATCTGTATGACCATGCCTATCGATGATACTGCAAACACTGACAAACTATGGTAGATCCTGCCGTGTACCCTCATCTCGAGATATATCCCTCGGTCGTGGATGGCGTAAAAATGAAGGGGTCGAGTCAGATGGATATAAACATGTATCCGCTAGACGGCATACTGAACTTTTATCCAAACCTCGTTATTTGTGAGTGAAACTGTGCGCCTCAGTGGTATTTCTGACCTCAGCCGCAACCCAGACCCTGCTGTTTATCCACATTTCGATATTTATCCGAAGGCTTTACAGATCACCGAGACACTCCAACAGAAGGAAGTAAATGTGAGGTTACTGAACGTAGGCCGTCTCACAGCCGAGTATCCCAACATGACTATTTGTAAGCGGGTATATCACTATATATTCGCAAACACTGATATTTGTCAAAGATCCGAGCGCATATCCTTACCTAGAAATGTATCCGACACTGGATACGGTGTGTACTGTGGAAATGAGGCGTGCTCTTACTCATGAAAGAATCATTAGACGCCAGCTTCAAGCGTGGTTTGGGACATCTCCTTCGGATGGCTGACACACAAGACCTGGCTCGAGGTTTACCCGTTTCATACTGCAAATTCCCTGACGAGGCGACACATCGATGGCCAAAGCCCTGCGATTGGTAAGCGTCAATACCATCCATGGTCTATATGGTCTCAGATTTTGGTTTCTCTTTGTCATACAGCCGACATTGTGGTCAGAAAGGAGGCAGTCTGGGGAAGTTCGTTCGGATGGGAAAGCGCGGTGACATGGCGCGCGGTGTGGCCAACTGCTTATGCGAGAATCCACGCAAACGCTAGTCCAATGTCTGTCAACATAGGACGGCAAGGTGATTCGTCCTCGAACTATTCTACCCTCATCATATGTGAGTCTCTATTGAGGGTCGAGCACACTTTCTGACGTGCACACAAGATCCTGCTGCTTATCCTCATTTCGATATTTATCCGCCCCGCGCTACCATTAGAGAAATAGAGGAATCTCAGACGTGCACCGTCACCCTGCTTCCACACTATCCCAATCTGACAATCTGTAAGAAAACATATTTCGCTGATTCTACCAGCTAACGTCCGTTAGACCCAGCGGTGTACCCTTATCTTGATGTGTATCCAGCATTTGCGAGGGACGCGGGTACCATGCGCCGTGGAAAGGGACAATCCAACCTTCGCCGCCGTCGCATAGAAACGTGGAGGGCCAGAACGGCAGCCCAAGATGGCGTAGCCGAACTTCTTGTCAACAACCATATTTGGGAGGCCGACGAACCCATTGAGCTTGATTTGACTGATTATGCTTGGTCTCGAAGCTCTGCAGGGCCCCCCACGCCTCTTCTAGAGTTACCCCTTACGCCGTCCATTCTGGGATCCGTGGATATAGCCCGCCGCATTCAAGGCTCCGTGTTACTTACGCCTTCGACTGCGACGACGTGGGGGCCTCAAGATGACGATTGGTACTCGGTAATTAGCATCGAGCGTCTACCCTCTCCAGATCTTGGTCAACGAGTTCTCGATGACGCCGAGAATACTGCATTTCGCCACCAACCATGGTATGCAGTTTGGCCCTTTTTGGAGGACGCAAGCCAAGTGAAAAATCCCCCATCGGTTCTCGGGAAATCTGGATTTATACCAGAATACCCGCATCTGGTGATCTGTGAGTGGGCTCAGTCACACTGGCAGCCTTGTCTGATCGAGTCCTGCCCATGTAGACCCACCCGCGTATCCTCATTTTGAGCTCTACCCGACCTGGGCAAATGCATCTACTTTGAAACACCAGGTAACTGGAACGCACACTCATTCAAAAATCTATCCTGTTCTTGATATCTGTGAGTTCTATGCGCAAGCCTCTTTGCACAGCCGTTCACCGTGGCCGCGCCTAGACCCAACTGTTTACCCTTATTTCAATCTTTATCCCACCATTCTGCGAATAGAAAGCCCCAACAGCCTGACGGTCTCAAACGTCAGGGATAAGAGAGTGGAAGTGAGACTCCCTTCTTTGTATCCTGATCTTGATATCTGTGAGTCTAAATAATATGGATTGTAATGAGCACTCTGAGCTTCCAGTAGATCATGCATGCTACCCTTATAGTCTGGATCACATCTATCCCTTCGTTAACGCAATAGAGTCGACCCAAATACCGAGTGAAGCTTCTCATAGCTATCCGTGGCTTGTTGTTTGTATGTGTGCCGATCCACTTGGTGGGTTAACCAGGTTGACAATTTGACTAGATCCTCTGGTGTACCCATTCATAATCCCATATCCTGGTTCTGCAGCTCAGATCAGCCAGCTATCCAGACCAGAGCAATCACCTTCTGTATTTTCATCGACAAAACGGAAATCAGTCCGTGTAAAATTGCCCACACAGTACCCAATACTGGACATCTGTGAGTGTTCGATGCATGCTGCGCAGGCTTCGCAAATCTGACGAAACGTCACCAGACTCCGCAGGTTACCCCTGGTCCCTAGAGTCTGTGTACCCTGCTGTCTCAGTTGATGATTACTCGGAAGTATTTAAGCCACAGTATCCTTGTATCTGGATTTGTATGTTTTGCTTGATTGTTTATTCGATACTTGCTGACGTGATCGATCCGCAGACGCTCCCGTGTACCCCTTCGTGCAGCCGTATCCCGGCGCATCTAATTCAGTTCACACTCCTGGAGCGCTTGATGAAGATGAATATGCATTTGCCATGGCATTCATTGCATTGTCAGAGGTAATTAGTCGCAGTCAATCGCTTTTATTTCGCGGCTGAAGATAGATGACAGCTTAAACGCATCGATCCGG
>JBBPUP010000092.1:20284-30801 GCA_038094735.1 Exsudoporus floridanus
GCTTGATAGAGATTGTCGCGGTGGGCCCGGAGAGGGGCGAAGGGATGAAACAGGTTTTGCAGAGGGTGGCTTAAATGGGCGGCGAGGCGGACAAACAACAAACACAACGCGACGCGTCGAGGTCACGGAATTCGAAAATCAGTGCACCAGCGAGACAGCCGTAGCCAGTGGTGGAGCAACACAAAGGTATCAGATCCGTTCCACACCTCCACGTCTCGGTCTTTTATATCCGCGAAAGTGTCCTGTTTCAAGTCAGACTGCATCCAGTTCAAATGGAGACCAACTTGATCCGTGCTGGGGGTTTGCGCGGTCCCACGTGCCATCTCATTTGATGTTGTCCTTGTCCGACTGGATCACCACCCTCTCCTTGGTCTTTGGTGGCTGCTGCAGGTGCGTCCCCGAGCGAATCGATGTCCTCCGTTCCTAGACTGAGCAGCTTCACAGCAATGCAATCACGACAGAGCGACTCACCTCCGAGAACCCCCACTCGGGCATCCTCATCACCTTTTTTCAGTTCCTCATCGTCTCCCTCTATGCGCTCCCCGGCCAGTTTGCCTTCTCTGTCCCCGTCCAACATACCCAGAAAAACGCGCAGTACGAAAACGGTGGTCATGAGAAACCCCGCGCGACTGCCACTCGGACGACGTGGCTTCCTCGGTTAAAAAAACGCAGAGTACCTCTCTTGCCTTACTTTGTGCAGGTCGCGCTCTTCTTTGTGCTCTCCGTCCTCAATAATGCCGCGTTCGCATACGACATACCGATGACAGTGCACATCGTCTTCCGCAGCGGCGGTATGGTCATCAACATGCTCCTTGGTTGGCTTCTCGTACACAAACGGTATGTGCCCCGTTCCTACCCCCGCCCCGCAACGACTCAGCAATCACGTTCGCTAGATATACCCTCAAACAAGTCGCTTCTGTATTCATAGTTACCATCGGAATCATCCTCACTACCCTCTCCGCCTCTATACCCAGCTCCAAACCTTCGAGCGCACAGCCAACCGACGTCGCCGTCTCCCTCTACGCACAAGGCATATCCATCCTCAGCCTCGCGCTCCTCCTCTCCGGATTCCTCGGACTTGCGCAAGACTACGTCTTTGCGCGATACATCAAGCCCTCCGAGACGCAGGCCGCATCTGACCCCCTCGCACAGCCGTCCTGGCAAGAAAACATGTTCTACCTCCACGCGCTGCCCCTCCCCCTCTTCTATTTCTCCCGGGAGACCATCGCGACCGAGCTCGCCCGCTTGAGCACCAGTCCGACTGTCTCCCTTGCGTCCATCCCGCCCATGGACGCGTACCTCGCCAAGACGCTGGACAGCCCCGCGCTGGCGCTCCCGAGCATGCTCTTGTACCTCTTCGCGAACACGGTGACGCAGTTGTTGTGCGTCATTGGGGTCAACAGGCTCACTGGCCGTGTGACGTCGCTGACAGTCACGCTCATCTTGACCGTGCGCAAAGCCGTGTCGCTGCTTCTCAGCGTCGCCGTGTATGGCCGCCAAGCAAACGCCATGATGTGGACTGGGGCTGCGTTGGTGTTTATTGGTACAGTCGGGTACTCGACTGGAACCCGGACAGAGGCCAAGGGCAAGAAGGATTAACCTATTTCTTACTTCTGGCTAAGCGACGGACATATGTTTAGATGGTGCCCATGATAGACATAAAGTTACTAATGACATTATCGAAGGATGATATTTTGCGACACGACACGACGGACGAGTAGAGCGACGAACTGGCCATAGATTTAGATTTAGGCTTCTTGGCCTGTCGCGATATCCCATGTCTTTTTCATCAGCCCAACAGCAGGATCCATTGAGTATTGAATCTTGGCGAAACCAACAGTGCTGAGTGTCGTCGCATAGTTGCGAAGATACGGCGCGTACTGGAATGGATATCAGCGTACGCCCGTGGGCTAAGGCAGAGAGACGCACTATTCTGCAAAAGTGTCTATACCACCCCCATGTCTCCCAAGTCCTCCACTCGTTATTAGACCATGTTGAACGCTGTTCCCAAGCTTCATCACCGATTACGCTATGGCCATATGGGTTCTGGTAGGCATCACCCGGCGAGGGCGCAAGACACGACACGAAGCCCTGAATCGTCCGCGAAAGTGCGCCCTTTTGCTCACGAGTGAGACTCGTAAACGCCTTCAGGGCGGTGGTGAGCTGGGGACTCTCCGCCGAGTCATCTACATTGAGAAGGGTGAGGTAAAAGCATACGCTACTAGGAAGACGGAACCATACCTTGTTTGATGGGCTTCACCTCACCGTCCACCTCCATGCTCGCCACATCCGCGCCGCCGCTCGCCTTGACACGCGCAATACTATCATCCTGCTCCTTCCTTAACGCTGCCACCTTCCTCCTCGCAACCATCACTCTCCCGTTGGCCTTGTCCAAAGCGCCCTTGATCAGATCCCACTCAAACGCACCAACGGACAACGGGTTCACTCCTGCGCCACCCTCGCTACTAGCCCCAGCTGAATTTCCAAATGTCCACGCGATAACGTCGGTAGGGTCGACGATCTGGTACTGCATCAGTTTGTCGAACACGATCCCAATTATCTGTCGATTCCTCTTCCAGAAGGTAAAGACAGCATTGAGAATGTCCGTTTTAGCCTCCGCGACATCGCCGCCGCCTTGCGCGGGACTGGGGTTGGCGATGCCACGAAGGAAAGGAAGATACCGCTCAATGGCATTGAGTAAGTGGGAGAAGGAACGAGAGCCAATTGAGAGTAGAGATTGGACAGCTATGGAACGCATCAAGGTGTCAACGGACGCATATGGATGTGGGGCAGAAGGGGTCGACTCGAGAGATGTCCTGAGGTCGTCGAGATGAGATATGACTTCCTCGGGGCGGGAACGGCCCCGGAGGAGGCTAAGGAGAGACTGGGTGGCGTCATAGTAGGGATTCGCTGTGGACCACGGGTGAGCAGGGGGTAACGATTAGGATGAGCTGAGTGAACTTACAGGGATCTTCATACTCAAAGCTAGGGCCCGGGGGTTGAGCAGCGATCACGTTCGTGTCAGCTTGCATGGGCTCGGGAAGGGTTTTAAGAATTCGGTCATGATACGACAACCGCAATTCGAGCTCGACTGCTCGACGCACAAAGGATCGTTTTGGATGCTGCTCCACAAAGGCAAGATCTGGAACCCTGTTTAACAAGGTCAAGTATCATCTGCACAACCCAGGGAACAGAAAGTAAAAGTACCCACCATTCCTTCCACACCCATTGGAACCCAAAGTTACTCATATGCAGAGCAAACCACTCGACGAAACGACGGGAAACTTCAGGGTCAAGTCCGTCGCCAAGCGCATTATAAAGCTTTCGGATGGACTTGCCAACCGCCGGACCAACGGTAGAAGGCGAGAGTTTACAAAGTTCGGTGATCAATGCAACATAGTAGATTGATTTGTGAGGTGATTCGGGAAGAAGGAACAATGAGCCGACGATCGTCTAACAAGATGATGTAGTGTTAACGACCCAACAATTAGCATGAGACAGTGCTTACCTCGATCACGACACTCTCGAGCTGCCAGTTCTTAGCATTCGGGTCTTCCTCAGTAGTGGGTGGCGCCCCAGATCTGGGTTTGAATGTGCCTGGTACGCACCACTTGGGGTACTCAAGCAACAGTCTAGCACACTCCTTTCGGTTGATCTCAAAAATGTCAACCATGTCACGGATGTTAGAACGGATAAGGAAGCCAGAGACATTTATGGGCTCTGGCGTTGTCTGTCGTAGATGTCAATACGAAGAACGAATCTCTCGATGATGTAACACAACGCACGCTGTTGTCAAAGAGGCGGAAGAAGTACTCGGGCCACTCTTCTTTCTTCACCTGAGCATCCTCACCTGCGTCGGTTGCAAGACCATCAAGCTCAATAACTTCGGGCGGTACTAGGATGGAAGGCAGCTCGAAAGGTGAAGAGATAGTAGGGTCTAAATCCGGGTAGTCAAGGTAAGGCTGTGGAACGCTGCTCCATGTATCCATGAATTCAGACGATTCAAGTGCCTTGAGTACTGCGAGACCGCTCTCAAGAAGCTGAGAATCACGGCTTATAAGTAGAAACAAATATGTTGTTACTAAAGCGTACCTCTTCTGCGTTTTCGAGAAGTGCAGCATCGGAAGATTCGAGAGATATCATAGGTTGGACGAGAACCTTGGAGGAAACAACAGATTCGTTGAAAGTCTGAATTGCTTTAATGATCTCGGCCATGTTTGGTGACGAACTCTTCTTGATGACAGACCCAGCCTAGACAACGATGGTTTGTGGATGAACAAGAAAGCGAAGGAGTGGCATACAATCAGTAATCCTTCTATAGCACAAAGAGCAGCGTTTTTTCCCCGTCCGTACGACACGCCGAACTCGTCGAGGACAGTAGCAAAGGACTGGAGAAGTGCAGACATGGATTCGATAGAAATAACTTGAGCGACCATGAGATGGGCGAAGAAGTGTATCTAGTTACGCGATCAGCATGAGTGGTGGGTTCTCGTGTTGGGACGTACGCAGAGACGAATATCCCGCCATGCCAGCTTGTCAAGATAGCCTTGGAAGCCCTTCCAAAAGTCTTCGAGGACCAGCTTTCCGAGCGAGGGTAGGGACGAGGACCCAGACGCCTGCACTGTCTCTGTCTCGGAGGGTGCAGGGTCATGCAGTAAACGGAGCAGGGCTGCATAGTATGGGATCTTGTAGGGCTGTTCCGTGACGCTGTGTCGGGTCAGCAGCGAAAGAGCAAGAAATTAGACCGTACACTCACGCAAGGCGAATTCCTTCCGATATGGCCGCGACAGTGACAGGCGCCTCACGGGTCTGTTTGGCAACCCGGGGGACCTCTTGGGTCGGATCCTGGTTGGTTGCGTCAGGGCAGGTGGCTCGGGGAAGAGGGGACTGACTCACGACTTCACCCAGCTTAATGATGATGTTTTTAATGACCTGCTCGGGGGTGTCGTGTTCCCGACGACGGTCATGATAGTCGTAGTCGTCTGTAGCCAAGGTTCATTGACACAAACTCCGGTGCTGGTTAGACGCAAGGGCGGTAAGACCTTACCTCTCTCTCTGTATCGTCGCCGGTGAGGGCCACCTCCCCTGTGTGGTGGTCTGTCGTAGTTCATGATGTTTTTCTTATTTTGTTGTCAATGGGCAACTGCCGACTCGGGAGGTTCAGACTGCCGGTAGGTGACTTCTTCTCAAGTTACTGGGCCAAAAGTTCGCTTGTCACGTGCTACTGACTCTCCCCTGCAGAATCCAGACATTGACTTGGGCAGTGCTCAATATTTTTTTTACTGATACAGACTGGACAGGGTGAGTCTCTTTGTCGTCGTGTTCGCTGAGCAATGACCAAGGAGACCTCGCCAGGGCATGCGAGACACATGCAATGGGCCTTGTCAAGACTAGCTCGTAGTGCTCGTCCGGTGATGGCACACCATCCGCCTGCGCGTTCTGTCTTCTCTTCCTCCTTTGTACGCTCGCCTCCGCAAGCATCTGTCAAGCCCAGACCTCCGCATGCAGACGAGCCGGTCAACGCTCTTCATACCTCCCCATCGTCCAATTTCGAACGACCTCACCAGCCCGCGTCCTGTTCCCCACGAGTTTCCGAATCCCCCGATGAACCGCGCCGTACTCTTCCTCATTCACACCTGCAACCGCCACACCCTCCCCAGCACCTCGCGATACTTGCTGCCAAAGCCGTCCGCCTAGCCTGCAGTGCTGGCGCATATCGTGACGCCCACTTCATCATCAATTCTCTGCATGCCTCCAACCACGCCAGCGCTCCACAGTCTGAGCCCGTCAAGCTTCCTTTCATGCCCGCTTTCAAATTCACTCCTATCACCTTCGATCACCCCATTTCCCCGAGGCTCTCCGCCCATGTCGTGTTGCATCATATGATTCGAAACGACTCTCCTCTCAAAGCATACGAGACCGCGCAGATCTTGGTCAAGCAAGGTATTACCTTGCGACAGGCCACCCTCATCAAAGTGACGCAATCACTCTTGCACGCTCCTCCGACCGTGTTCAGCGTGCTCAAGGAAAAGGGCGTCTCTATGGTCCGTTCTCCCGGGTTCCTCCCAGACAGTCTTCCTATCAACCTGGACGCGATTGAAGATGATGGCCTCCGCTTTTCGTTGATGCTCTTGCTCAAGGCTCGGGAGAATAGACAGCAGTGCTGGGATCGCGCTTTTGAGGCTCTCGTCCACTTTTGCTTATTGCAAGGCGAGATCATCATGGGCTCCTTGCTTTTCGTCCTCCTTGTCAAAGATTACGAGGCGAAAGCCCAGAAAGCCCAAGAAATAAAAGCAAGGATCACAGAACAGGAGGCATGCCAGGGAGTTGCTTCACCACAAATGATCGACCGTTGGAAAGAACTTATTCATTCGAGAATGCCTTCCAAACGACTGTTGAAAGCGATCACTCAACAATGCGAGGAAGAACTCTCTGACGACTCCGAAGACCACGAAGAGGCTCTACAGGCTCTTGCCAACTTGGCGGGGCTCGTTGACAGTCGGTCCATGCCCTTCTCCGATATATCCCATTTACTGCGGGCGCTTTACTCATGTCCGAAGCTCCCGGATGCGGTCGTCATCATAGAAGGAAACTCTGAACGGACGGTCAATGCATATCAGTATTTCCATCGCGTCATCTTCGGCCTTTTGCAAAATCTTCCCACAAGAAAGGCCAAAGATCCACCGACTAAACACCAGAGCAAGTGGGTACATGTTATGCCTCCACTATCGCGGGAGACATATAACACTCTCGTACATTACGCTCTTCGTCATCGTATCTCTGTCTCGCTCGCCCAGAATGTCCTCCATCACATGGAGCATGTACGACGACCTACTCTGAAGCCCGATACTACCACATACAACATTATTGTGCGGTCTGGCACGCTCCTGAGGCGAAACGATATTGTATCCTTTGCTGTGGCAGAACTACGGAAGCTGAAGGTGAACAGTGATCATGGCATTGCGGTGTCGCCGGGCACTCCTCATCAACACCCGGTCCCTGGCTCTCGCAGTCAATCGCTTTCCGAGCTCTTGGCAGTATCCCCCGCATCTTCCAACGTCCCAGCGGATATGTACACACTGACCTCCTACATTACTCATCTCACGTCAACAGGGAACCCACATGTCGTTGCCTCCATCCTCTTCCATGTCCTTCCTGAACTAACCATCGTCGATCACCCGGCGTGGGGTGACAACCCGCCCAGCGCCCACGAACGCGCCATGATGGCACGTCGCGCACGGCAAGAAAGGCTCTATCGTGCAGTCAGCCTTGGACCTCATTTCTTTACATCCGTTCTGAATGCGCTCTGTAAAGCCGGCAAGACGGGTCTCGCGGAGCGCGTCTGGCTCCTTGCAAAGCAAGCTGAGAAAATCAGTTGGATAATGGGTGGAAGCGGAGGTCGAGAGGTTGTCGAGGGGTGGTGTCTCCCCATCCATGCGTACACGATCATGATGCAGGTATATGCGGCGGAAGCGCGAAAGGGCTTCCGTGTGCGCACTCACTTGCCGGTCGCGTCGTTCGAGACTGGGGAACACAGATGGCAGCCACGTACGGACAGCAAGGACAAGGTCAAAGGCTGGGCGCGTTACGTTCTTGCCAAGGACAAGATCGCGAGCAGACACCGATCGAGGAGGACACTCGGACTCCGTATGAGCGCGGTGCTCTACCGTTCAATGTTCCGCGCAGCGCGCGATATCTACGATACCCTCATACGCATCATCCCGAACGCGCAACCTCGCATATACAAACTCCAGCCAGACGCTCGGTTCTTCAATGCTGCACTGGAGATATTTGGACGGCAGCCTGGCATGATGCGACGGGCTAGGAAAACACGGCCCGCGCACTGGCGGCAGAAGGAGAGGAAGGCGATGATGCGGTATTCGAGGCGAGGCGTCGTTCCGCGAAATTGTAATCCGTTCTTGCAGCGGGTCGTTCATGGGATGCTGGACGCTGGATTTGAGATTCCGATGGCGTACAGACGGCTGTTTCTTGGGACCTGGGTGTACGCGTCAATGAAACGACCTGGCGTGCCGGTGGTGAACCGACAACCCCTTGCGTTCCCGAGGCCAAGGAAGCGATTCCTGCCATACGCTTTGCCGACGCACAAGGAACGCGGGCTTCCCATTCAGCGTTCAGAGTGGAAGAAGGCGGGTCATGGGTGGAAGCATCGTAACCGACGTTTTCTGAGACTCAAGAGGAAGCAGGGGATATATCAACGGACGCGAAAAGTAATACGTTAGTGGTGTATAATAGGATAGAGCAATCATCACGTTGGGTAGATATCACTGACTGTCATTGGGGACGTCGTCATCCAGGTCAGCTTTTCGGAACGAGAGCGTCATCAACCGCTCCGTGAACCCTCGCTCTTTCCACTCCTCACCAATCTCGCAGAGCGCCCTCGAGATCTCGTCCGCGAACGCTACCAGCTCCTGCCGGTTGGATGGTCTATGTCCTTTCTTCATGGTGACCACGACGGCGACACGGTAACCCTTTTCAAGATCGCGCCTGGCCTTGCGTAGCTTGTGTTCCAAGTCCGCCTTTGCGATCCCCCATGTGAGCTGCACCTCCTTTGGTTCCTCACCCACCTTGGCTCCCTTCTTCGACGCCTTCCTCATCTCCCTATACCGCGCCTCCACCTCGCTCCGAGTCGTCACGCGCACGATCGGCTCCGGCGTCGACGCGACGAGTTCGACGACCCGCCCCTGCTTTGACCACGTCTCGAGGACCGCCTCAAGGTTCTGTTTCGTCCGAGACAGCTTATCCGTCTCGGGGTCGATCAAGAAGACGTGTCGGAACGGAATCTGCCGGTTGGTCGGGCGACGTTCGATCTTGGACCGCATGCGTTTGTCCTTGTCCCCGTCCGCGGTGGGTCCAGCCTGGGGTTTGGGTAGGGTATGTTCGTAGTTGCGTCGGGCGGGTGGAGGGGGGAAGAAGAGCGGTGCGCGGGGTCGGGTGGTGGAGATGGAGATGGACCGGGTGGGGAGTATGTGGGGTATTTGGTGGGTTGCACGCGTGAGCGACCGGAGGTGCCGGTGAAGCCCCGCGGAGGTGACTAGCAAGTAGATTATATGACTCTTGTCTTTCTTTTCATGTCTTCTGACACCGACAGACTTACAAAGAAATTCCATGGTTCAAGACTTTTTCTTTTTTCTTTTGAGTGACGACGGATGCGCGCGGGCCGAACCTCCACTAGCTCGGAAGCGGTTGTTTGTCCTTGTGACGTCTAGAAGATTAGGACATAACACGTGCATACAAAACGACCCCAAGCGTGTTTTTCATCCGCCTCACTGAATGCCATCCTTGTTCTTTCCAGCATAGGGTGAGTACAGTTTGTCTTGGACGACCAATTCTCGATTGCATTTGATATGATGATATCCAAAATGTACACTTTTACGAGCGTGGGGACTTCTTACCGTCGTCCAGTCTCTCCTTCGTTCAGTATGCAGGCTCGTCTTGAGGTTGTATGCATTATACGGACGCAGGGGTAGGCGCTTCTGCGCGATGAGAGTGTGTGGTTATAGTTATTTGATCAATGCCTTTTTCCTTTCCTCCCTCCGTTTCCACCCCGTTCGTATCGGTGTGCTCATGGTGTTCACTCCAGGACACGAGGAAGAGGACGAGTCGACGCTTATCGACGATGATGGGTGAGTAAACTTTCTGTTCGATGGTGATCTGTTGTTTGTTCGTCGGTGGGATGATGGAAAACGAATCGAGCGCGGGGAGCTACATGTAGCTCCAGTCTCTCCTTTGCTCTGCTTGCCTCCTCGTCTTGAGGAGACTTGCAAACGGGTGGTGGTGCAGGCGTTCCGTGCGATGAGGCTTGATTTGAAGTTATAGTTATTTTGATCGACTAACTTGATACTGCCATACCGTGGTTCAGAGTCGCTCATATACTCATCCAGGTTAACGAATGAATGAGTTGGGGGTGTATGCGAGTATGTATGAAGTACAATGATAGCTGTCTATGTGACCGGTAGCTACGCCTTTAGAGTGACTAGTTGAGAATATAATAGTTTTCATTACCAGCGTCATCGATCCTTGTGCGCAGCCTATGACAGCGCATTGGTCTCCCGTCTCTGTTCCCGCCTGAGAGCGGTCGTACGGAGTAACCACGCCAGATTCTCGTACACGACAAACGTGACACATGTCCCAGGAAGGACACGAACGAAGTTTGTTCCAAGGCCGCGATAAAAGCCTTGGATGCCTTCGCCTTTCCATGTCCGTTTGATGGTGGTGGGGATATTGGGGTATAAGTGTGTCGTGGCATTATTCTGTGTAGTGCGAGAATACGTCAGACAGGTCAGGTGAATGACAAGGAGACGGTTTCACTTGTAGGCGCGAACGAATGACCTGGTATGGGTATGTCACCGCAAGTGCAAACAACTTGCTTCCGCCGGACATGACGGTATAGGCCGTGTTCGACTGCGTGCAGGTGAATCGAAGAGCGTGCATTTAGACGGGTCATACGCACGAGTTTATCGTCCTCTGGCGTCATCGTTTTCCCTGCCCGTGCGAAC
>JBBPUP010000092.1:30899-56117 GCA_038094735.1 Exsudoporus floridanus
CCGTTTTCGTTTCTGCTCAAAGCCCCACCGCTTCATCTCCTCGTAAGCCATGAATTGTATCGCACCATTGCTAACACCGACGAGTGCGAGCGACGTCCCCTTCCATAAACCGCGTATGCCCTCTGTGTTGTATATGGACGAGAACCCGTCTGTCACCAAAATCTTAGAACATGTGAGATAACCAGACCGGAAGCACGCACGCCAAAGTCCCCTGTAAGATTTGGGGTCGTCTGCACGCGTGGTGAACATCCGTACCTTGACGACCCATATTGGATTGGTCACGATAGCAGTCACGGCACCTGTCATGCACGTCAGGAGACGTTGGAGACCATGCAGCAAAGGACGGATAGCGAACTTGCTTGAGCAGCACAGAGCAGGTAAGCACCAGGGGACAAGCTGAAACTCGGGTCGTCTCCGGATGCACGTTTCTTGAGCATGTTGTAGCTGGAAAGATGCATGATGAGCAACGAGACACATTCCGGAGGCGTGATGTACGGACAAGAGGAAGTAGAGACCCCAACTGGAAGCATTGCCGGCAATATTTGGACCTACGCCACGGTAGAGACCTCTCCAACCTTGCTTAGCGTGTATGTCGCGGAGAGAGTACCATATTTGCTTTCCGACACCGGTGCGAGGCTTGGAAGTGGACGTCTGGAGTTTGACTTTGAGGAGATCGAGGGGGTGCATGCAGAGGACGGCGACGACGCCTGCACCGAGTCCTGCCGCGGCATGGTCCTGAGAGAGGGTGAATGGCGAGCTGGCGAGTAAGACGGGCCACGTACCAGAGCAGCGGTCGGGAAGAAACTGGGCGGGTGATGGCTTGTCATTCCGCTCGAAAACAAGCCGCGAAGATCGTCTTACGTAACCGAGCAGCAACCCTTTATGGACCCACTCAGCTTCTGTGAGATTAAACCCATTCGGAATGATGAGCAGGTACGTACTTACTTGACTCCCTGCGCTGCGCTCGGTGTGTCCTGTGGGTCCCTGTGACAGCTATAATTAAATGTATCATCTCGATTTTTGTGCCCGAACGAGGCGATGAGTCTTTCCCCGGCGCGGTCCTGTTCTAAACATGTTCACAGTCCGTTATAAACCGCCAGTGGGATGCTCCGTTCCAGCCGCCCATTCTTGGCACGGCCCACGCGTGTCGCTTACGACCCATCCGTTGCCGATACTTTGCGTGCTCCCCGTCCCTATTACTCTCACGTCCCTCTTCCACCTCACCATGCGCATCTCCACTCTCCCCGTCCCGCTGTCCCTGCTCGTCGTGTGCGTTGGCGCCGCATCGTTCCAGCCTCTCCTCGCCCATCGAATGCCAGCCGTCTCCGCCGCCTCGACCGGGCAAGGTTTCGAGAGGCGACAAGTCAGCGTCACCCCCCCGTCCTCCGTGCCTTCCCAATGCACCTCCACATGCAACCCAGTGAGCGACGAGGTCAGCTTGGTGAGTGTCGCCCCGCCCCTGGGCCTCTCTCCCCCCGGTCCTTGTTCCCCGCGTCGGAGTTGCAATCTCCATCCCTTTTCGGTCCGTAACTACCGCTGATACCATAAACATCCATCTTCCCCAGGGGTGTCCTGCGACGGCATGCTGCACAATCAGCTTTGAGACGCAATACTACAACTGCCTCGAATGCGTTGGTATGGCCCTCGATTCGACCAACTACGCGACAGCCCAAAACAGTCTCAATCGTACGTCGAACGAACACGTGCTTCGATATGCTTGACGTGCATTTCGTTACCCAGTGCTTTACACGACCTGCGTGGACATGGGGTTTGTCCTCCAACCTCTGGCGCTGCCCGGCGAGCCAGCCAGTGGTTCGAACTCGACCTCCAGTGCTACTGTTCAGGCCACGTCCACCGGTTCTGTTGCATCAAGTTCGAGCAAACCCGCAACGGGGGCGGCGGTCGGTGCCAGATGGCGTGGCGTGCGGGCAGAGGCAGTGGTCGGCGCAGCAGTGCTTCTTGGGGTCGTTGGACTATGGTAGGTGAGCGGGGGGAGGTGGCGCTTTTAATTATCGGACTCGTTGCATCAGCCAAGGATATAACCAACTATCATACACCTTCCTTTTATTATATCAGACTTGGCACTAGGACTCGTGGATACATGGAATCATTCGAAATTAACAATTCAGATGGCACTACAGGATCGTAGAGGCTAGTTGATAGCCTTTCATAAAATCGTTCACAGATGTGCATCTTGCGAATCGCCTGCCAAACACCAAGACCTCCCAGTGCATTCTCTGCACCACAGAGTATTGGCATCGAGAGGTGAAGAACCGTGGGTCGACATGTCAAATGGCAACAGAAGGAGATAGAGACAACTTATAGCCCCGTCGATCATGCACGTGCACGTTCTCAGTGATCTTTCTACCCAGTCCACCAAACGTCCGTGTTGCACCTTTGGCGCAAGGTGAAGATGCACCAAGGCATCGACATGTGAACAAATAGGATACATCGTCTGACTGTTCCGCGTAGTTCATCGGGGTGAGTGGTGTTCTCCATCCACGCGGCGCTCGGTCATCAGCGCAAGTTTGGCACGTGTGACAGCTCGGGAACGTTAATCAAGGGGCTTCTAAAATTTGGTTCGCTGGTGGATCCACGTGACGTGGATGGTCAGACCGGCCAACACCCGACCCAGACAATAACGCGCCGAGAACCGATCGAGCCACCGCTCGTGACCGAAGCCGCTTACAACAACGTATAGCCCTGTCCAACTCTTCCAAGCCTATGAGGCGTCCGAATGCGTGCGTAGTCGAGGACGACGTTTTGACAAGCCTTGTAGAAACCAGAGGACCTTGCCGCAGGTATTGCTGTCCGGCCACGACGGAAAGAACAATCATGGCGCGTATGTTGGTTTGACACAGGTTGGTGAAATAGTCCACCAACGTTCTATTCGTTATTCATCTATTCCAGTCCCCCATTTCGCATCGTGCACGTCGCGGGAGGAAGTGAAAACAGCTCACTTAGTCCCAATACTTGATACCAGCAGCAATCACTTCCCGCGAACGCCTTCCGTGACAGCACATGCAATGTACGCCTTTCCCCCGAAAATCTCAGGGGCATATCGAGATTGGGTTTCCGACGAGCCGAAATTGACGATATGGAACAATCGAATGACACAATCGCTCAACAGCCTGATATCCGCTCAACCGCGTGTGCCGAAACACGCAAGTTCTATTTTAAGAAGTTAGGAGCGATATCATTGAGGCTGGTCGAAGAGACGGGCAAAGCCGAGCGCTCGAAGCGGCTCAGCACCTCATTTTTTTTAAAAAAAGTGATCGTAGTCTTCCGATCTGACGACGCCGGATGACTCACCTGGGCTTGTCAACGAGCTATTGCGGGATCTGCCTCCCATTCTCTTTGCTCACCGAACGGCTCCGGGGTAAGCTAATACCGACGCCGGGCACGTAGAAAATGTCGGTAGCTCCAGGGTGATGGTCTGCGAACCGGGTGGGATTGTATACTTTGACTTCGATGGCAATCCACTGCAATATAAGCGACAGATCGTCCTTTGAACCGACCGGGGAGCCTTGATTCACTGTACACCAACCATGCCATTGCGAGCAGAGTATATTTTAGTTACCTATAATGACAACAGTAGCAACACAGTAGACTTGAATGATATCCACGATCCAATATTATACCTACAGGCTCATAGTTGCTTACTTGCACCTATAGCACATAAATCCAGAAACTCGGTGAGGACCAAGAGTGAAAAATATACCAAGTTTGATGGACCAAACATTGTGAAAGTCTTGCATACATTCGTTCACAGACGTGCATCTTTCGGAATCTTGCGAATCGCCTGCCGAACACCAAGATCGCCCAGCACATCCTCTGCGCCAGCAAGAATGGCATCAAAAGGTGAGGTTCGATGGAACTGTGGGTCGACAAATTAAAAGTTAAGTCAGGGTAACGGGAGATGACGATAAGAGAACGGATCATCCAATCGTGTGTACGCACGTTCTCAATGATCTTTCCCATTCCACCCGTCGTGATACCTCGTCCACCAAACATCTGTGTCGCATCTTCTGCGGTTTCACGGCCTGAACGCGAAATGAACCTGTATCAAGGCAGTTGACGTGTAAATAATAAGTATGGAGGTAATCGGACACACTTTTTAAGAAGTGCAATGGGCCCCGCCAGCTTGTCCGACTGTTCCGAGTAGTTCATCTGCGGCCAAGGCGTTCGAGGTGGTCAAAGCAATTCAAGGCAGCTCGACGCACATTGTTCATCTGGTGGGTGATATTCTCCATCCATGCTTGACACGCCTCCACGCGCTCGATCATCAGCGCAAGTTTGGCGCGTATAACGGCTTGAGAATGAAGGGGCTTCTTGAAAGCGATGCGTTGATTGGTCCACCTGTTGCGGATAGTCAATACCCGACCTGGGCGAGAAAGCGCTGCGAACTAACTTAAGGCACTCCTCCACCACCACCCGCTGAGCTCCCAAGCTCGTAGCGGCCACCATCCACCGCTCGTGATTGAAGTTGCTAAGGATAACATATAACCCCTGTCCAACTTTTCCAAGCATGTGAGACGCGGGAACGCGTGCTGCGCCAAAGGTCACATATGCTGTTCCAGCTGTAGGGGAGTAAGACGTCTTGACAGGCTTTGTAGAAACATTTTCGGAACGAGGGATGAGGAGGACAAGGGGACCTTGCTGCGAGTTCAATGCTGTCAAGCCGAAACGGAAAGAGGAATAATGGCGCGTACGTCGGTTTGACACAGGGTGGTGAAGTAGTCCGCAAAAGTTCCATTTGTTATCCACCTGTTCCAGTTCCAAACGTTTAGCGTCGCGTCATCACAGAAGAAATGAAGGCAACGTACTTCTTAGTCCCAGTGACCACCCAATCGTCACCATCTCTCACTGCGACCGTCTGGACGCCAGCAACATCGCTTCCTGCGAATGCTTCCGTGATGGCAAGTGCAATGTACTTCTTTCCTGCGAGGACCTCAGGGACATATTGAGATTGGATTTCCGGAGACCCGAAATTGAGGATGGGGGGCAGAGCAATGACACCACCGTTCAGCAACCCATCCACGAAACCACGCGTCCCGAAACGAGCAAGTTCGAGGTTGAGGATAAGCTACGCCGAAAAAAAGGTCGGATGTGAGCGATACCAGACCGATCGACAATAGTGCGAATGGACCAGCACCTCGTAAAAATGGTCGTACTCTTCTGGCTTGACGACGCCGCCCATAAGGGAACGTCCTTGAAGATGTTTCCCCGGACCAATACGCATCGCTAAAAAGTTCATCGCGCTGCAATCAGCGTTGGACGTCGTCAGTCGATTGTTGGTTGCAGTCGGGTCCTAGAATACCCAACGAACGACGCCGGATGACACACCTGAGCTTGTCAACAAGCTCTTGCGAGATCCGTTTCCCATTCTCCTCGCACCGAATGGCTTCGGGGTAGACCTCCTCCATGAAAAATCTCCGGACAGCTTTGTGGAACTGTCGGTGCCCGTCATTGTAATATGGGCTATGGAACCCGGGACTGAGCCACGTCGGCTCTGCATAGGGGACGAGGGAGAGTGCATCAGGAGCAGGGGCCTTGATGCGTTCCGCCTGACCGCTTATGATACCGATTTGGAGACGCGCGTATTGCGGGCGCAGGAGGACTTCATGGCGGTGGAGACCGAAGAAGACATCGGTCGCATCCTTGCCAGCTGGTGAGTGGGTGCGATGTTAGGCTCACGGTGAGCTAGTCTAATGACTCGGGTGAGGTCACTTACCGACGCCAGGCGCGTAGAGGACGTTGGCGCCTCCGGGATGGAGGTCTGCGAACCGGGTGAGGTCGTAGACTTTGGCGTCGATGACTACCCACTGCAATACTGTGAGCGACGGGTTGTGCTTGGTACTAGGTGAAGAGACTTGCCAGAGAGTCTTGCTTGTTGTGCTATGTTTCCAACTAAGTTCAGTATGTGCAAGGTCCAAGCAAATCAGGACCAGCTCCTTACGTACCTGCGCAAGCTCATCGAAAGTGAACTCTTTCTTAGTTTTGGATGTCATTCCCAGGTGCCAGAATCTGTGTAGTATCGAGCTTCAAGACGCTGCCAAGGAAGTGCCACGGGCCAGAGATGCCAACCGGCACCTGAAGACATCCTCACACGATCATAAACATATGACACTTTCGAGCAACATGCATACTCGTACTCGCCGCAAATACAAATGTTGCAACATTAACACACCGAAATTTACAGTAGTGCATTACATAGGGATCAACGCAGCCTGAGGGCGAGTATTGTATGAGAATCCCAATCTCGCCCATTCTAACACATTTGCATAATCCAACATGTTCATATCAACTAGAGCTGAAACCACAATTTAAGCTAAGGGAAAGTGAAAGCCTGAGAGCAGCAGGAACGTACCCTGAACAAGAACCCGAGCTAGGTGTGCGACACAGTGAATGAGCTAACGTAACTTAGAAGTGGGGGAATTCATACGCACATCCTCGGGGGTCAAGCGGCCCATGGCCTGTCACAAGCACCCCACATGAGCGACGGGACAACACAAAGAAAAAAGACACGAACCGACTCGTCTGTAGATAACGTCGCATTTACCATGGCGGATTTCTTCTCCTGGAGCTAGAGGGACGCTTTGTTATGCACAACGAGCCCAAAGATGTGATTCACTTACTTGAATGATACGACTCTCTATACTGTCTTCTATGACGAGCTTGATGGCTTGGACAGGTCGGTGCTGGCCAAGCCGGTGAATGCGGTCCATGGCCTCTGTGGGTCGATAAGTACATGGCACGGTGTAACTACTTGGCAAAAGGCTAGATATCCTTACGGTATTCGACGGCGGGATTCCACCAACTGTCCATGAGGTATACACGCGAGGCTTCCGTTAGGTTAAGTGCGACGCCACCAGCTTTCAGGGACACTAAGAAAACAGTTACATGGACATTGGTCACTGGAGAACGAGTATCAAGAACGCGATTAAACCGAAGAAACGTTTTGGCGTACTGAAGTGCTGAATGGTAGCGTCACGAGCCTGAGGTGACATCGTTCCCTCGAGTCGACAAATCTGGAATCCAGCTTTCTGTAGCCTGAACGCGATCAAATCCAGAAAGTTAACAAATTGACTGAAGACGATACTCTTCGTGGTGGCGTCTTGCGCACGAAGATTGGACAACTCTTCAATGAGGGCTTCAATTTTGGAAGACGAGCGCCAGCTATCTAGGTTAAGCCGACCGATAATGCCCTGCCTTGTAGCGGGCAAGGTCGATTCTAGTTCAAGTGCGGGTCCTTCTAGGTCAATAGTCAAGGGGAGGTGGCAAACCGGGCATTCAGGCTGGGCAGGACCAGGTATTATTGCGATAGGTTGAAGGCAAATCGATGAGGGACATACATTGATGTCCCCAGCGGTGCTCAAGTATTGCTTCATACACTCGCGATCAAATATATGGTGACACTTGGCCTGAATAGCGTCCTCAGCGATGTCATTGCAGAGCCTGCAGACGGTGGCTTCGCTAAGTTCCTCGCTGCTAAAGAACCTATTGCCATTAGTCTTGCTCCGGAGAACCAGGTCAGGGTGACAAGCCATTTGGCGCATGCGAGTGAGTCTGGCAGGAGCATGTTCAGCTCACAGAGATACATCAGAGCGCATATACGCACAAACTAAAGATATTGGAATAGTCTGGTTGGAGATATGAGGTGGCAAAATGTTATGAAAAGGAGGATAACCCACTATTTAGGACAGTACCCGAATCAACGTATGTACTGAACTGACGCTTAGCGTCAGAAAACAATGAGAGATACAATTCCTTCTCTTCTGGGCTGAAGTAATCCCTCCGGACAATGACCGTTCGTGGAGGAAGCCCAAGATCATCCGCGCGTTGAATCTAGGAGATGACGCATTACGACCCGCAGGTGAAAAGCGTGATACAAACATACCTTGGTTCGTCTGAGCATCATACGATCCAAAAGGACTCTCAGCTTCTTGAAAGCCGTCTTGCCGGGTCCTGCCATGCCGCTTTTCTGGATAGGTGTCAAAATTTCATTGTTCCAGAAACAAGTCTGATTATTGAGAAATCAGATGCTATGTATCGCAAGAGAGAGGAACAGTATCCCACATGTTGCATGGGACTATGACCACATTCTGCGGAGTAGGTGTTTAGGGGTGGCATCATTGGAGTAGTAAATAGAGTGGGTGACATACCATCACAACTCTTTTTATCCGAAAACTTCCAGTGAAGAGATTTACATTCGCATTTCTTGCCTGCGGGATGACTTGTGAGCTAGAATGGATCATGAGGAGATGGCTTACAAAAATAGAAGGCGAAGGGGTCCCCTCCTAGGAAACGAATCATACTGTAAAGCTCTCCAACACGATTCTGTAGCGGAGTGCCCGACAAACACCACTTATGGCGACTATCCAGTTCAAAGCAGGCTTTGGCAGTATTGGTAGAGCGTTCCTTGATGTTATGGGCTTCATCAAGCTGATGCCGCGGTAGATAGAGGTGAAATTAGTTCCATTGTGAGATTTATTAGATATGAGGCATACGACAATTCGGTTCCACTTGATCTGATGAAGGGGGGAGACCTCTTTGACGATATGCCCTTTACGCTTAAAGCCGCTTTCTTGCTTCCTGAAGCAGCTTTCTACCACAGCGTAACTGGTCAGGACCTGGCCTTAGTCAGCATTGGCTGAATCATGTCACAGCTAAGGTTGAAACGTTGACATACGACATCATACTCTTCGAGTTCTTGGATATTCACAATACGGGAAGCACCGTGCCAAACGAGAACGTTCATGCCCTCTGTGTGGGCATTGATCTCGTTGCGCCATTGCATAATTGCAACAGTCGGTCTAGGCAGTGGTTGCTATCAGGAGACACGAGCATACAGCGCAAGGATACTCACGCAATGACAAGGTTGGGCTTCTTCAAGTCGGATATGAAGAGGGAAATCATTTGGATAGTCTTTCCCATACTGCGTGAAACGAATATTTGAGGCGGACTTGACGAAGAGGACCCATTTTCTTACCCCATTTCATCCTTGAACGCCAAAAGCTTCAATACCTTGAAGAATAATGATGTGATAAGTGCTTACAGCTAACATGCCACCGTGCCAAATAGTATTTTCTTGATTTCGCATCCACCAAAGAGACTCTTGCTGGAACGGTAAGAGTGTGACTTTCAATCCAACGGGCTGTTCAGCTTTCTCGGGTGTAATCACAGGGACTTGTTCCTCAAGGTCACCCCACACACCCTTAAGTTCAGGATGGTGCTTCTGCACTGCCAGGGAGGTCTTCTCCGACTGGGATAGACATTGAACAGACCACCATTTGATAACCAAACCTAGGACATACCCAAGTTAAGCTGCGGCCAAGCTGTTCGGCTAACAAACGCTCTTCCCTTTTGGCTTCATATCGCTCGCGCCGCGCGAGACGGCGTCGTTCTGCCTTTTGAACCCAAGTCAGAGGTTCCGTAGAAATTTTGGTCTTCCCCTTCTTAGATTTTGTTTGTATCTTTCTCTTCTTCTTTGACATGTGGGTCTCGCCATCAGAAGTTTCCAGTACGGATAGCTCTGATTTGTCGTCAGACTCAGCAGAGTCATCATAGCGTTCTTCATCGCTCTCCACAATACGTATTCTACCCCTACGGGTAACACGGCTCGTGGTTGGTATTCTGGAACCTGACGGGCCGGCATTCGACCTTTGTTGAGCTTCGCGGCGGGCAGTCCTGTGCGAAGCCTCGATGACCGCAGAAAGGATTTCTTGGTCTTCTTCTTCCGAGTCTGGTACCACTTCGTAGTCGGAACCATTCTCGTCAGATTCCTCATCTACCCCGTCATATTGCAGCTCATTGTCAGATGTCAGCTCAACATCATCGGACTCAGGTGTACCAATGACCCGTGCCTTCCCCTTCCCTTTATTCTTCGGCACGGGAGTGGGTTCGGTCTACATTAGTTAGTTGACTCAGTCACGAAATTTTAAGACGAAGTCGAGCATTCTTGCCTCTGTCTTTAGAGCCCGCGCAGGTGGCGCCTTGACGACCACAGCATCCGCAATGACCCTTCGTTTGGATGGAACATTGGTGTCTACTTCATCTTCCGCTGCGCGCTTTCGAGCGTTTCTTGTAACTACAGTGGTAAGGGTAGTCGTTTTCTTCACTTCAGGCAGTTCTGGCTCTGACGTGTCAGGGGTTTCAGGTTCTACAGAGTTTGTATTGCTGAGAGGGGTCACAGATGTACTCGTAGTCGTCGTCGTCGCAGGTGTTCTTGAATTGTGACCACGTTTTCTTGCCTGCGCCATGATTAAGCAGCGGGCGCTACAGAGAGGGACTTGAAAGACAAGCGTCGCCAGAGAAAAAAACTTACAAGACGCGTCCTGCGGTTACCGTTAATTAGTGACACAGCAACTTATACAAATTTGGTATTATCACGTGACTCTCCATTCCGTGCCACAAGCGCGAACTCCCATTGGACAATCCTAAATTTACTATCAGTAGCATCAGCGCGCCGCAGTTGCAAATCGATGCAGAAATATCCAGCCAACATCGATTGTAGTACATGTAGCAGGTCTGCCGGGAGTAGTTTATTACATTCTAGTATCCGTTTATGTAATCAGGAATCACATGAAAGATCCGATGTCGCGACGAGCAATTTACGGACCGATTTGCATACAACGCGGAGGAGCGGGGAGTCGAAGGTGATACTACACCGTCAAAAGGTACGCTCATCCCAGAGATTTATCCATTGCGGCACTTACCTGCCTATCAAAAAACGCAAGCCACGATCGTTGTACAGGTTCTCCGAGCCTCCGAGACAGCGTCACCTCTCTCTGCGTTAAGCTAATTTTGCTGCTGACATTTTAGAGCATTCTTGGCTAGTCTGGTGGCTGCTGCGAACACAGTGGACCAACTACGGGAGAAATGCACATGACCGGATGCTGGTTCCATCCGATTCTTTCTCATCTCACTCACCTCAAGTACCCCGCATGATCTATAGAGACCGAATTTCGAGGGAGTGGAAAATCTGGCGCTGACTGCAACAGGCGCTACACGCACCCCGAGGACTTCTAGGCAAATATCGCATGTCGGTTTTGGGGCTACAGGTAAATGCATTCGCAAACTTGTCAGCTTTGGGAACGTACAAGGTATTTGTGCCCGAGGCAATACCTTGGAATGCACCCGGCCCGCTGGTGAGGCATGCGCACAGACGAGCGGTCAAGTTCGGGCAGGAATCTTGTGGGTAAGTACCCTGTACTATTTCACGAGCCCGCGAAGCAATGTGGACACGTCGCACGGTGTTCCGCGGACGAATTAGCTGGACCCTGGCCCGGCCGAGCACAAAACACAAGGTCTAGTGTGCGGACCTCAGTGCCCGGGTGTCTTCATCGATCATCTCTCGCGTATATATAAACACTTCTCTCACAGGTCGGCATGTGCCACGTGGTTGTGACCAGACTACTTGGCGCAACAAGGTGATAATCTCAGTGCGAAGATGGGTAATCGATGAAAAAACGGTCTCGTGGCATTCCAAGAAGGGAGACTCGAAATTGGGAACCCGCCAAGGTTTATTTCTGGGAAAATAATTCGCCTGTGCTCAAAAGCCCTCGGCCCCGTCGCTCGTGCAGTACTATGACCCTTGTGTGTGAGTAGACGTGACATTCATTGGGAGGGTTTACCGTGCAGGCATGGAGCAGCCCTGGGAAATGTCAATAGTTGGAGAACTCGACAGGACGGAAGTTCGCACATAGGGGGTTCCATGGAAAAGGCACACAAAACGGCGTTTGACAAGCAACATTCGGAGAAGCATTTACAGTATAACCTTACAGTTCCCATGAGAGCACACAACGCTGTACCTGAATCCATCGCTTGTTAATTTATCGCATAAAGAATTACCCACACTGAGATGGAAATTATATTCTATAGAACTTCATCGCTAATTGGACCCATAGAAAGCATACGCGGGAGCACTTGACGGAGCCAAAAGCGCGTCATGCGCAAATTCCCTGGCTAAATCGTTTGAGGGTGTCGGTGCCTTGTTTCCAGGATGAAACTGATCCTTTGCGCCACCCTGGGAGAACAAGGAGATTCGTGGCATCTGTGGAACATTCCAATGTTGTAGCGCGGTAGGTGGAGGAGGCGGAGGAGGTAAAACGTGACCTCCACGCTTCATGGGATCGAAATTGTCAAGCGGGTGAATCTTTTGCTGTTGCGGGGGTGTGGAATTGGGAGGCACGGCGAGTCTGTGAGTTTCTCGATCGATGGAGTGATGAGAGGATTGCAATGGGCACGGGAACGAATGACTCGGTGGCACAGATGCGATATGAGGTTGGTCTGAGTAATATGATCTCCTAGTGGAAAGTGCTACAGTCTCACCAAACTAGCCAGAAACCAATCCATCTTCCGCGGTACGAGATGACTCTGTCTGAAGCTCATCGTGTGAACTTGCCGGAGGGGTTGGACCGAGAGAGGGAATTGTACGTGGCGAATGTTGTGAGGATAAGACGTTAATGGCAACCGGAAGATTCGCTGCGGGGACTATGATCTAGGTCAATCCCGCATATCTCGCCAGGGTTCATACAGCGAACCTGAGCCTAATCCTTGGATTATGTATCCAACCTTTCCGCCAATTTTTGCGTGGGTAGGTCGCCGGTACGTTTCCTGAATTGAGTGACCAGCTTCGGGTCTATAAGTTTCCTTGTTCAGAGATCCCATTGAGCGTATCCCGGAAGGGTGAGAAGCAGGAATGATCGGAATGTTCTGCTGATTTCTGGGTAATGTTCCAATAATATCTAGTCCGCCAGATGATAGATTTTCATACGCGAGACTGTGTGTGTCAGACAAGCGCCCTCTCATCATGTCAGACATAGAACGTGCGAGAATATCGACGGCATCATTGTCCTCGCCCGCATTGACATGAGGTTGAGAGTCACGCCTCGTTTGGCTGACCGCGTTCAAACCTTCTGGAGGTCTGGTACCACTGTTATTACGGAACTGTCAGACGGTGGTTGAATTCAACAGAACTGGGATGTGTACCTATTCGGTGCTAGACGTAGAGGGAATAGCTGTCCACTTTGCTTAGCGGTGGGTCTAGTGTGTCGATTGACCAGAGGCGGGGGGCTAGTCGTTCTTTTGTGAATTGAAAGGGGATCACACGAAGTCCCTGCGAACTGGCTATCTGTAGAACGAGAAAATGACACTGGTAGAAGGCGAGAATTAGAGGGCAGAAGCGGCGTCAATGATGGTCCATCGTGCAGGACTGTACTGGAAGGCGGCATTGGTGGCAACGAGGGTTGTGGCTGATTGGACCATTCAAAGTCAATCGAGACCGCGCTTGGTGGGTCAGATGACGATGAATCGGATGGGCGCCGGGTGATAATAGACGAATGTGGTATTGGTATTTGGGCGTCTTGAAGTATGTTTTTCCTCGTACTTACGGAAAACGAGGTTTGATCTAGGAGAGCATACGCTGGTGCACTCCCGGGAGTATAAGCAGTAGAGCCGTGGGAGAATGACGGAGGTGGTGATTGGGAGTGCGGAGCCT
The DNA here is from genome assembly GCA_038094735.1 of Exsudoporus floridanus. NCBI lineage: Eukaryota > Fungi > Basidiomycota > Agaricomycetes > Boletales > Boletaceae > Exsudoporus > Exsudoporus floridanus. The sequence continues at coordinate 44,401 of JBBPUP010000092.1, forward strand.
CTATTACCTCCTGGAGTAAAATCGGAGGGGATCTTTCGGTGGATGCTTCAGCAATACTCGTCTCCTGAATGTCGTTGAACGTTGGCGGGGGAAGTTGCTCGTCGATGAGCGAATACAAGGGAACTTCTTCATGATCAACATCAGGTGGTGGCTCGAGCGAACTATTGGGTGAGCCACCTCGTTGAGGGACAGCTGCATGTGGTTGGATGATCACTGGCGCGACATCAGTCATAACCTCTTCAAATAAATTGGGTAGTCGCTCGTATCCCTCCATCACCTGTAGTTGCTCCGATGACGAAGGTGAAGTGTTCGCCCCACTAGAAACATCGGGCGGATGAAAGTCCTGATGAGTCTCGACGGATAGTACTCCTTGTGGACGCAAAGGCTCGTGAACACGAAGTACCGGGGTATCATGAGACTGGGCCACCATAGATGTATTTCGTGATTGATGGGGTAACGGGCGAGGGTCCTGAGGTGGAGGGGTGAAGTTTGTTGGCAAGTTATAGGATACGAGAGGATTAGCCGGGTTCGATAGACGAGCCCCAGGTAAGGACTTTGAGATTTGCAACACAGGCAGCAGTAGCAGGGGATGCGTCACACTCGCCTCAGGATTGATAGAACCCCATGATGAGAATCTATGCGTAGCGACACTACTGTTGTATAGATCAGAGGAGTTGAAAGACTGCGAAACTTCCGAGCTGATGTCAAGCAAAGAAGTCGAGCGCGACGTTTCACGATGTGGTATACCACACGAAGCCTGACTTGCGCCATTTCTGGGTAGAACTGAAGAGGATTGATACTTTATTGGCGGTAGAACGGTAATGTTGCCGGGGAGTGGAGTTGAAGACTTGTCGCTCAGTGCGCTCGCGTAGAGGCGTTGAGCAAACGATAGTCCACGCTCAGGAGATCGAGGGTCGCCTAGGTTCGAGGGCTTGCGCGGCGGATTGGCCTTCCCCTTTCTCTCTGGTTGTCTCCTTTCGATGGTATAATACAAGGCGCGGTCATGGGTCTCCCCAGTCCTGACAGCACTCGCATACGCTTGAGCAGGAGTTATCACACCGACCTCACTAAAAGCTAGTGGGCTCCTGGCATTCTGACTATCTGCAGAAGCGATTGACCTACGGTCGTCAACAAAGTCACTGATCCATCCAAGGTGCTAAGCTCACATCCGATGGTTGGTCGAAGATAACTCACCGTGCGCTACCACGTGCAAGTCCCGGTTGGCCTTGTTGGAAGCTGAAGTGCGAGCTCGCACCATCGTGATAACTCATTCGCGCTGTGTAGTTGGCGAAGGATCGAGCGGTTGAGAGTAGAAAAAAATGGCAGCAGGAACGTGTGCGTGGACAGACCGCAAATTGAACGTACCGTTTCACTGGAGCGCCCAGGGAAGTATTGTTCAGAATCCGACCCCTGCACGTTTACGCACCAACATGTTCCCATGTCAAGCAACATCAGTGGAAGTAAAGGAATGATTCTGGGACCTTGATTGTATAACTCGAGGCACATCAAACACGGTAGCCGAACGCATCCCAATCATTGAACATACTCAAAAGTGTACAAGCGATTCTACAAATCCACTAGGTGATGAAACATGAAAGGCTTGAGGGACCACTTAGTCCGCCTCTTTGGGCACAATAAATTACCAGCCGCCGTCACCGAAGTTGTTCATTTGGTTGTCATCCCAACCATCTTGGTAACCTGCCAAGTAAAATTCAGGAATCGAAACGGTTGCACAAACTCAGTACAGACCCTGTTCAAAGCCTTCTTGTCTCTCGTAATCATCGTGATCTTCAATGGCATCCATCAGAAGGGCACCCCCTACCAGGCCCGCACCCCCTATGTTCCATAAACCAAGTTAGCTTTAATCGTACCTAAGTAATACCTCTACCAACCTGCCAAAAGCGCCGTTCCAATACCAGGTCCTTTCTTCTGCTTGCGCTCTTCGTAAACGACTCGCTCCTCAGGGTAATAGCCTAGTAAAGCACGTAGTTTACATATTAGTACATATCCAGTATCAAGAAACACACCTCTGTCCTGAGCGGGACCTTGTGCGTAACCAGGAGGACCACCACTAACGTATCCACCTTGCGGGGCGTTGTAATAGCCCTGAGAGCCCTGAGGTCCATAAGATCCTCCATATCCCTGCGGTTGGGCACCGTATGGAGAGCGGTTGTAGGAGCGATCAGGGGGAGGGCCGATCGGGGCTCCGAAGCCCTGGCTCATCGGGCCAAGGGGATGTTCCCAGGATGAACGCGGGGGTTGCTCGCGTGTGTTCACGTAGAACCTGAAGTCAAGATAAGCACAGTTCACTGATACTAGTATCCATAGGCGGCGCACCATTGCCTGTACCTGCCCAGGAAGATAATCAGTGTCGATCGGGGAGAGGATGGCGGGAGATACGGACTCCCAGTTGTACTGTTGTATCCAGCCATAAGGGAGTTCTCTCGTATCCGGGTTGGGAGGGGGAGAGGCCATGCTGGCGGTAAGAGAAATGATACAGTCGGTGTGAGAGGATGCGACGGATTTTATAGATGGGTCAACGCCGCAAGCAGTGCACACGGCTTGTGTCTTGTGGACACCGCTTTGCTGTCGTTTGCGCAGCATTTAGGCTGCGGCCCGAGCAGAGACGCATTTACAAGGCAATCCGCAGACAAACTGGCATGTTCAACAAACTGGCACGGTAGCCGTCATGTACGCAGTATCCTGTATTGTAAAGAAATATCGACAAAAAACACGTAGAGTAGCAACAAAAAGTCGACAGAAATACCAAACCAACAGCCATGTGTGACGTGTCATGAACGAAATGGACAGCGGATCATTGCTTTCGGTCATCTACTTCCTCTTATCGGCCTTTTTCGCCTTTTTGGCAGGTGGAGGAGTAGGCTCTTCGTCTGACTCCTCCTCTGAGCTTCCAACGTCATCCTCAGCTTCTTCTTTCTCCTCTCCGACCGATTCGTCGTCGTCGTCGTCGTCGTCGGCTGCCTCTGACTGTTCATTCTCTGATGACGCGGCTCTCACCTCTGCTGCTTTACGTGCGGCAACTAGTAATTCCGCCGTTTTAGGTGCAACCTTCATAGCTTTCTATTGCTATTGTTCAGAGCCCGAATACGTAAGGTTGATAACAACTTACGGAGACGACCTTCTTTTCAGGCTTCGCAGCGACCTCGGCCTCATTCTTTGCTGTCTTGGAGGTTCCTTCTGATGGGACATGGTTCGCGTGCGACGCGTTGTATTTAGCCATCTCCTCCCCATGAGTTTGTTTAGCAGCAGATACTCTGTCGAAATAGGGCTAGTTGCAAAGATGAGGGGGCGACAATGAAAGAGAGTTCTTGCACGATTACCTTTTTCTTGTCCGAAGAAAGAGAATTCCATTGTTGCGAGATAAGACCCATAAGATCCCTGTACTGGATGTTCGGGTTCGCGTCGCGAACAGTATTTCGAATCTCGTTCTGAAAAAGGATGTACGCAGAGGGTGGGGCCTTGGGAGCGTTGGGGTCCTTGGGCTTCTTCTCTCGCTTCCTTCGTTTACCCTCATCTGCTCCACTCAAGACCGTGAGCTTGCGCTTCCTCGATGGGGTAGGAATCGCGTCTATGGCGGCCTGTAAAGCCTCGACGACCTCAGGATCGTCAAGTGGCGCTTTGGCGACCACCTTGGCGAGCGCGTCTGCGAAATTACCGAATTGGCGCATTGTCTCGGCAGTAGTGGATAGTTTGGTGATGAACTGCAGATGGAGAGAACATTCAGATAAGCTGTCGTTACTACGACGCGCGAACTAACCTCAGTCCTCGTCGTGTCCACGTCGGAGGACTGTTCCTTGGAAATTTTTGGGGCCATAACCAGGAGTAAGCGTGGGGACGCGTTTAGTGTAGTTCGGGAGAGAGAGACAAGGAAGGACTTGGTAGTGTGAAAATCGACTAGTGTTGTTGATAGCTGCAATTATAAGCTTTTATTTGTTGATACCTATTAGGTTCGTTACATTGAAACCCAACTAGTCATCAGGTAAGCATTGCTATTCATACAATTATCGGCTGGTCCACACGAGCGTCCTACACGACAGAGGCGATGGCATTGATCATCGTATCTGTAATAAGATGATTCATAAAGACCCGAGAGAACCAACAGCATGTAGTTAAGACCCACTGTTATCGCACAGGTATACAAACGCAGGATGCCGTTCCTCGTCGAGACTTGGACTGTATGGAATCTTGCGTATCGAGTGTGGACATCGCTCGTCGTGTCCAGCGACGGAATGTTGGTGACCTTGGCTTGCAGATGGTCACGACATTGGGTGATCGCTTCAGGAAGGCTCCTGCGCACCGCTTCCAGGTGGAAACCACAACCCGTGCCGTCGTGCCGGTGTGATTTAAAACACCGCTTAAAGCGGAGACGAAAAATGACGGCGACACTAATTGCTCCTTTGGCTGGTCAGTGCGCTTCAATCCCCAGCACCATCACAGAGACAGAACTCGCAGGCGGTTGAGCGTGGCAACCAGTTGAACGCCCTGCGAAAGGTGAAAAGGCTTGTATACCGTCTGCGTTTCTTCTCTTCTTTTCCGCGTCTCGTTTGCACAGAAATAAGCCGTTTAGTCTTGCCCAAAAACGCTTGAGAACCAAGGGACGGCAGAAAAAAGAGAAAATCTGTCCAGATGGATAGTATGTACCCGAATGTGCCAAATCAATGGTCGCAGAATGTCCCCGATCCCCAACACGTCCATGTTGATGGCACACCGCCCTCAAACGACGACTGGAAAGACCGTTCAGCGCCAAACACAAGTGCGGGTGGGTCAGTTGCTGCGCAGCCAAGCTTGGATCTGAGCGACTTTGGATTGGGCGATATACCGGGTAAGCACTCCTTCAGGCGCCCATCAGCGACCTTGCTCCGTCAGTCTTGAACAAAATTGTTGACGTTTACGTCCAACAGGGCCATCGACGTCCACCTCAGTAACACCGCCACCACAATCGTACTATGCTCACCCATATCAAAGCTTTTACATTTCCACCGTCCCTGCGCCATACAATGCTATGGCGTATGGTTCTATGGCTTGGTCGAATTCCTCAGCACCCTTGCCACTCTCGAGTTATTCGACACTCAATGGTGCAACCACGTCGTCGCTATCGCAGCCTTCGACGTCCCAGCAACAGATGGCGTCTCCTCCCCCACCTCCACCCCCTCAGCCCCAACTGATGATCGAGTAAGTGAATCAGCATTTCGGGCCTGCGGTGACTAATACTCATCTCACAGTCCCGCATTGACGACGATCAGTGGTGATGCGGAGACTGGTCGACCATATTCACAACCCTCCAACCAAGTTGTGCCAGCAACGCAGTCATCTCAGTCACGACAACAACAAACTCAATATCAGTATCAGCAACCTACATTATCGATTAATCCTTCTTATGTTCTTCCATCGCATTTTTATTCGCATTCTCCACAGCATCAACACACACAATCTCAATCTCCACCTGCCACGCTCTCTCCTCATGTCCTTCACACTCCCTCCACTTCCATGACTGGTACCTTGTCTTCCTTTTACTCTCCGTCCGCGTCATCTACATCGACCAGCACCTCCACGGTTTTGATTAATCCTCAGGCCCGAAAGGACAAATTCTCGGCTGATATCAGACCCCTTCTCCAGCCCAATTCATTCACTGGAGCTGGTGCTGTCTACTCTCTTGTTTCGCACATCAACACCTTTGGCTCTCAGGATGTTGACCCGACTACCCGGCTGGAGATATTGACGAAAATCAGAGACAACGCTGGAAATCATTATTTTCGAGCGTGGCTGGAAAATGTCACTGCGATGGATATCACTCGCGAATGGCTGAAAACTGGTCTCATGGCGAAGAGCGATAGCCTTTTAGTTGAAACCATAATGCCGTTGCTTCATGTCAGTTTTGATTCGAGTTGCTGGAGCACGAGATGGGCCTGATAAGCTCCCTTTAGATCGTGGATAGGCTTCCTATGACGGTTGATGCCCTGAAGATGTCAAAGCTGGGCAAGATCATTGTCAAACTGGTCAAGGAACCACCAGCACCAGGTGAGCGCCGTTTCAGTGCAATTCATTCATCCCCTGCGTCCAATGGAGATATACATACGTCTACCCCTGCATTGAAACGTGCTCGTCTGTCGTATCATAATCTAAGCGAAAAACCTCATGTATCTAACAATTGCCTGTTTGTCGTTGTCCTGCCGCAGCGATCAAGGATATGGCGTCGAATTTAGAGCGGAAATGGCGTCTGTTGGTCGAAACTGCCACCAAACAGGCAGAAAATAATCCGATCGAGGGTGGGTCACGTCAGTTTGTTTCCGCGGTCCGACGAGCGCTAACTTTCATACCAGATGTGAAACTAAAGAAACGGAAGCTGAGCGAGCCACCAGCTGCCAAAGCACCACCACCTGCAAAGAAGGCTGCCGTCACACCTGCAGCATCATCTTCCAAGGTCACCGTGAAAAAAGAGGCGAAGCCAGTATCCCTGCCCGTCAAAGACTCGCGATCGGATTCGTCATTTTTCTCGGCTCCGAAACCCAAACCGAAATTGCCCAGCTTCAAGAAGGCCCCGGTGACTGTCAAGAAGGAGCCGGATACGAATGTCGCACAACCGTCGTCGATCGATCCGTTTCAAGAAGCGCTCAAGTCTATGGGTAAAGGACGGAAAGCTTCTCCGGCCGTGTCCACGCCCCCTTCGATTCCGGCAGCGAGCACACCTCCCGCAGGCAATGCCATTGGTAAGACGAAGCGAAAGACGGTCTCGTGGGCGCCGGAAGGTCAACTGGAGTCGATCCGGCTGATCGAACGTGCGGTCTACGACGATGATCCAGTAGATGTCAGCCTTCTGCTCTATTTTCACGTGTACTGTACATTGATATCGCGTGTCCCGGTCTCGTCCGATAGGGTATACATACTGCGCACAGTCTTCGCGATCTTGATCGGGGAGAAGGAGCGGCGTTGCATGCACATTTGTTTGAAGAACTCATTGACTGGACGGACCCAATAAGTGAGTCGCCGAGATCATAATGGAACCTGTTCGATCGCTAACAACGGGACCATCCTTGTAGCCATCGATATCCCAATAGATATTGATCTGGCGCAACGCGGCCTGCAGAGCATGGAAAAGACTACTCAAGAGGAACGAGAACAGACCGCGCTCGGCGCGCTATATATGAACGCAGCGCAGATACCAGACAGTCCGGCTGAGCCTGCTGCGATGATTCCGGAGGAGGATGTAGACGTGGACGTCAAGATGATGACGGTGGGACCAGAGAGCGATATGGTCTTTTGGAGTGGAGTTGCACAGTCGCCGCAGGTGTCCGTCGCAGACCTGGTGAACCAGCTCGCGGCTGGTAGCGTGGATCATCCGATGAATGGTTCCACGGCGGGCAGCGGTCTGCCCGTTGGCTTTGACCCGAACATACTGTCGTCCATACCACCAGAACAGATGCAGCAATTGATGCAGCAGGCACAGGCGCTGCTCAATCCGGGACAAGCGCCGGGTGGCAGTGGGCAACCAGCGCCATTTGGTGGTGCGAGCCAATCGGCGGCTTGGAATGCCCAGACCCAATTTCAAGACTTCGGGCAGGAGTTCGCCGGAGACGATGCCGGCGCTCGGGCTCGATGGGTAGCTGACAGAGGGCGAGGACGCGGGGTTCGTGGACGCGGTGGTCGAGGGAAAAGCGGGGGCGATGAGGGCTCGTATAGAAGTAGTAAACGAAGACCATGCAGTTTCTTTGCGGAAGGAAGGCGAGCATCGATCACATCTGAATGTTGAGAGTGGAAAAAAACTGACGCCCATATCGCAGATGCAGATATGGCGACCAATGCGACTTTAGCCATGAGCCCATTTTCTAGTGCTCGTTTGTTATTCTACGACCGATTTTTCTCTCATATGGTACTGTTTATGATCAGATCTTGTCCAGTCGAGGTTAATCCGCGAGTCGGGTCAACTTAAATTGCCGGGAAAGCAGTTGGCAATGTTTAGGAGAGCATCGTAGTAGTACAGAAAGCTTTAAATAACACATTGATCAAGGCACCACCAGAATCCGAGCAACAGCCAAAGGATAGAAAGATATATGTAACAGCCAGGGGAGGGGGGCTGATATGATGACCATGCACAATCACAATATACTTCCGACGCCTCGATAGCGACACAAGATATTCCACAAAAGTCCACCAGATGCTAGCCGTTCCGCTTTGGTTTGCGTATCCTTTTTGATTGTGGTTCAGCGTTGCCGATTGTCGGCGAATTGGTATCGTTGGGTTTGCGTTTGAGGTTTGCCGCGGTCATCGTCGGGGTGGATGAGGTCAGTCCCGCCTGCGAAGGAGCGGGAGGCTGATTAGGTGCTGGGGGAGCGGGGCCGGAGGTGGGGAGCTTACTCTGCTTTGGGGGGACATCAGCAGAGGGCAGTGGCGGGATATTTTGAGGTGAACTGCCTGATGGCATAGAGTGTATAGGAATAGCTGGCGACATGCCCGGATACAGTGCCGACGTGCCTGGACCACTATAGCCCTGGAAACCCCCAGGTCCGCTACCGCCTGGAACTGGACCCATGTATACACCGTTGACAGATGGGTTATGTGATCCCTCTCGGAGTTTCTTCGACAGCGCTGCGAGAGCATCTACGTGGAGAATTTTGTCAGGCAGCGTATTCATATGTATTCGGGAGTGGCGTAGCTACCCATCGGCCCCAGATTCGCTTCGTTTGCGAACGCAATCAAATCTGTCATCTGACTTACGCTCTCGGCCAACTGCAAAATGAAACGATTCGGGTCATCGATCGAGATAAACGTCGTGTGGTACGGACCTCTAGGCATCGCATAGTGGCTTGTGGGATGCCAAAAGCGTTGACCGGTTCGCCTGGTATTGATGCATGGTCAATCAAAATGCGAGGGTCGTCCCATTGTCTATCCTCCTCTCGTTGACCAACTGGTGCACCATTCGGGCTGGGGGTAGGGGCATTACGCGAACGGGGTGTCTTGGGTGTTTCGACAGTACGCTGACCAGCGATACCATCAAGGGAGATAAACTTTTCGTGCGTGTGTGCATCGAACTGAAGCTGATCAAACCTGAGCGCAAATGGGGTCTGCTGGGGTTGTGTGGGATTTGTGAGTGGAACGATGATGACATGGACCGTCAGGGGACCGCGTAGCGTAACGGTGTACCCGTTGTTATACTTGTACGTCCACACTGCGCTGACACATTCCACGACTGCGTGGTGTTGGGCAATAAGTCTCTCGCGCGCGCCGTCTAGTGACAATGTCATGGACTTGACTCCCGATTGCGTGGTCACCAGAAAAAAACGGGGTAATATGGGAACGCCGATTTCTGAACGCGGTGTCGTCAGTGATTAATATCAATGTTACGATCTAAGCTGTCAGAAAACGGGAAAGTCAACGTACCAAACGGTTTAGCTTCGTTCCGCTGGTTGTCCTTCCACAAAGTGACCTTCATGATCGCCTTCGGCGTAAAATATTCCTGCACTAGACTGGTCCAATATGATAATTGATGTTTCTAACATAGAATTCCAAGTGAGATCAAAGTTAACGAGAAGGTTGACAGGAAACGAAGAAAGGGACTAACGGAAGGATTCTCGTTCGAGAGTTGTCCACTAAATTGTAGTAAACGAGTAAGCCCTTGACCGAGCCCCACTGGGGGTGCCACCCTGCTCATGTGAAGTATCAGGATCTAAATACAATCAATGAAGGATTGGAACTCACACAGGGTGCCGTGGGATGACGGGAGGTTGAGGTTGTGATGTACTCGCTTCCGAGGAAGCTGCGTTAGTGGCAGGCGGGTTGGTGGTTGGCCCTTGCGGTGGACGAGGGGCTATGGACACCGACGGAGATTGTCGTTGCTGATGAGGTGATGACTGAGGCTGGGTATGGGGAGTTATTCGGGCGGAAGGGAGAAGTCCGGATGAAGAAGAGGGGTGTTGTGATTGAGTGCTCCGTGGCGTTGATCGTCCGCTCTGTGATGGTGGGCGACCTGGCGGTCCTTGTGGCTGAGACTGTGGTCGCTGTGGTTGCTGCTGCACATGTGTAGCCATGGGATCTGACGGAGAGTGTCGATGAGGTGGGGGCATTTGGCGTGATGGTACAGAATTCCCGTGAGTAGTGCTAGGATGTGAAGGAGGACGCGTGGGCGGCGGAGGATTTGGTTGTGTCGCGAAGTGACCGCCAAAATTGTCATTTTGTTGAAGCTGCTCGAACTGTTGCGCAGGGGTAGGCTGAAATGAGGAGCGAATTGGGGTGGAGGCATTTTGGAGACCTTCGCTGATGGACTGTGGCATCTCGAGAGCGTCATTTTGGGAAACGGGTGGAGTAAAGGGGAATGAAGCGCCGGGGTTGGTCATTCGACCTGAGCCAGGGACCATGTTCTGGGAAAAATGGTTGTTCTGGAGGCCGACGAAAGTGTTGTCAGGATGACTTATCGGACGGGGACCCGGTGCTTGCGATGGGCCCGGCTGTGCCATGATCATGTTAGAACCGGTATGCTGCTGCTGAGAATGTGCACCTGGGCGGGGTGAAGAAGTGAGGGAGGGGGCATGGTGAGGATGGCCGGGAACAGCGGGCTGAAACGAGTTTTGAGATAAGGGCTGCTGGAGACCCGCCTGCGGCATCCCTGGGGGTTGCGGTAGACTGTTCATGATCTGGGATTGCGCAGAGGGTGCCCTAAGAGGGTTCTGTGGCACAACGGTAGCGCTCGGTTGACGACCCATTAAATCTTGGGAAATTGATCCCTGGATGGAGGAAGGTAAACGAGACATGATGGGCTGCTGAGGAGGGGGGCGAATGTGGGTAGACATGTTAGACTGTGGATTGATGGCCATGTTGATGCCATTGGGGGAGGGTTGGGCGGGATGCATGCCGGGGACATGTGAGGCGGATTGGTTGAGGCCCTGCGGATGAGACTGGACACGGCGAACCTGTACACCATTGATGCCTTGCTGCATCATGCCTGCAGGAAAACCCATGGATTGGAGCGGGTTATGTCCGAGCTGGGCCATATGGGATGCGCCGGGGGGCGCCGCGGAAGTATTCATCTGTGGGTTCTGACCCTGCTGTATTGCATTCTGACGCATATGGAACCTCGCTGCGGTGGTCTGGAGACCTGTGGTATTGTTATTCTGGCCACCGGTCGCGAGCATGGCCATGGAGGGATTTGGAGCGTTGGGCATGAGGCCAATGTGGTTTGCGGACTGCTGCTGCCGGGGAGGGTGTTGCTGGGAGGAGAGAAAGTGGGGAGAGTTGATGGGCATTTGGGAGAGCTGGGGGATGTTCTGTTGTGCAGGCAACATGTCGGGGGGAGGACGAATATTCATAGCGACTGGCGGGGGGACGGGAGGGGGATGGGACGGGCGAAAAAAGGAGGAAGGGGGCGGACACGGGGCGAGCGGGGGACGAGAGAAGGGCGCGCTCGGGGCAGGGGCGGGGGAGACGACCGGGGAGGTGGCAGAGAGAGAGGGCCGTCGTGGTGGGGGGCGGTCGCGACACAGATCGACCTTGTCGGCGGGTACGATGGCGGAAACGAGGGGGGTCAGCACGGAATATATGATAAATGTGAAAAATAAAGCAAGATATGATACTTGTGATATTTTTCGCGGAGAGAGATATGTCAGAGCCAGTTCGTCGACGGCAGACTCCAATTGCAACTGGCTCTCCCACACCCTCTGCCACGTGCGCCACCGCCCAATGGTCCGCAAACTCAAACACCACGAGCA
>JBBPUP010000093.1:5270-19446 GCA_038094735.1 Exsudoporus floridanus
CGTCATCAAATCCTGCAAAACGGCACCAGACCCAGTGCAAAACGAACCGCTGTATTGGTGCTGGGAAATCCTTCGCGAAGGATGACTGATGTGAAATCAATCCTAAACACAAAACGCACGTGGTAATCAAGGCGCCGGGAAAAGTGTCGAGAATGCCATCTGCAAAAATTGCTTGTGGAGAGAAACCGCTAATGTTATTGTGGGATGAACCAGCAAATGCAGCTCCGATCAACTTGGTGAAGGAAGTCTGCGATAAACCGGCGGTCTCCGAGACATTGGTAGCAAATTGAACCCATCTTCTCCAAGGATTAATTTGCAAAGACGAGCATGACATTACACTTACTGAGGGACATATTCAGTAACACTCCAGCTGCTATTCCTGCCTCCATTGTTGTAGTAAAGATCGGCTTCATTCCCCACCTCGATGAAGTTCAGCGTGATCCCGTTTGCTTTGACGGCTGGGGACCCGAAAGCTTGGATCAAGGCTTTTGTTTCAAGGTACGCAGCAGTCAAGTTGTATTGTCTCAAGTTGACTCCCCAATGGACACGGGTTCCTATCAAACACTCTAGCTGAATCAGCTGCAGCGAAAATAAGTTAGAACTTACCGAAAGGAAGATGGGATATGATGTCATAAAATCCTTGTCCGACAGTGATGTTGGTCGCCTCGGGGTAAGGGGTTACAGGAGTAGAGGCGGGGAAGATATCCTCCTCATACTGAAAACCCAAATTAATACTGTGACCACGGCGAACTGACGTATGGGGACATGCCTGAATGTGATAACTAAAGTCGGTATGATCTTCGGAATCAGCGCCAATCCTGATGAATGGAGGTGAATTCGTGATTTGAACCAAGTTGTCAAGAGCATTGTAGAAGAACTCGTTCTGATCCGTGGTTCCTGCCCAGTCCACCCATCTGTCTTGCTCAATGGACAGTGAAACAAGATCTGGCGCCACCGATGGAGCACCGTAGGGTGCCGTGAGAGGAATAATCACATCAACGGCCGAGGCCGCGAATGGAGGAAGCGCGGCCAGTAGAATCGCTTGGGACAACCCCAACATCGGATCAAGTGTAGAACAAACCTGTTCAGACCCAAGACGAGACAAGAGTCGCTGGTTCTCGATCAATCGAGCCTGCTAAATGTGAATTTATGTAGGGGAGTAACGAGGCCAATGCGGTCCGATGTAACCCCATGACTGTCAACGCATATGTCACGCTGATGGATACAGATCTCGCGCATTGACTACCGAGATGACGTGCGTGGGTCCAGAGAACGCGGAAGCACCCGCCAAAACTTTCTAATTATGCCGAGAAGATTGTTGGGCACAAGCGAGCGATGTGGAAAGTATTTGTGACGTTGCTCAGGTCAGGTGCTCTCCACAAAGTTCGTTCCGTTTTGAGCGAAGACCACGCACTAGTTGGTCGAACAAGCAGTGAGAATGTGTCCATGGCCAACAATACATCTAGATACTGCGACTTACAGATTGGCACATTTGCAATTACTGAGAGTCGAGCTCTTCTAGGCTTCATAGGGTCCTGCGAGATCAGTAAACGAGCTCGACCCGAACTGAAATGGCTAGATCGTGATAGAGCTCGACATCATGCGGAGAAATCTCACTCTGTAACACCCCGAAAAGATGCCGTGAGCGAGTTTCTAATTCCTCCAATAAAGGGTTGGTCGGGCCGATTGCACGAGTACAAGGACTATGAACCTCAGGATGGCGGCAAAGGGAACTCCCCACACCAAACTGATGTCCGAAGCGAAAACCTTCGCGTTCATTGAATTAATAATAATTCGCGCGGTGCGAAGAGAGAAAAAACTCATTATGCGCACTGATAGTCGTCGGGATGATAGGCTCAGTAAGTCCTACTCAAACTCCGATAAGTACTTACACCCACATGGCAGGTTTAGTCAGACTGCCAGACATGGTCTTAAAACGCCCATCGCACCACCGCCTGGATTTGCTACGATCCCCATGTGATTTGATGACGAAGGTCCACTACAATGTGGATTGGAAGCGAGTCTTGAAGCTTGGCTACAGCCATAAGCGGAGTGCCTATTTCAGCACTTAGGTTGTACATCTGAGGGCCAACGTTTTCACGCTCCGCCCGGATGCGGCAACCTCGGCAAAACTGGCAGTTGAAAGCGCCAGTATCAACAACTCCGTAGCATCACCCATGTCGGATGTTCGAACACTCCTCAAGGCAAAACGACAAGAGATACGGATCGACCACCCCTTAGCATCTTACACGTCTAGTGGACAGTTGCGTTGTGTCGTTTGCGAGACAAATATCAAACATGCATCTGCGTGGGACGGTCACCTGGGGAGCAAAGCACATCGCACAAATGCAGCCCGCATCAAGGAGGAGGAGAGGAGGCGGAGGGAGTTGGAGCAGGAAGAGGAAGCAAAACGTCTCAAGCGAAAACTAGCTGAGGATGACGCCGACGGGGGCGCCAGAAGTGCCGCCAAAAAGCCAAGAGCCGCAATGGCACCGCAGTCGTCGATGTTCAACTTGCCTTCAGATTTCTTCTCTGATCCATCACAAGCGCCTCTTGTTTCGTTCAATGACTCGGACGACGAAGAGGAAAGTGTTGAGGCGGCGACTATTACCAAACCCACAGACGGCGGTGGAGACTCACCACTCGACCAAGAGTGGATACAGTTCCAACAATCTGTCGTCAACATTCCCGATGCGGTCGCCACCTATGACCACGCTACGATCTTTGCAGAGCCTGAACTTGTCTCAGATCCATCCAAAGGTTTCCCTACACGCGATGGTGTAGATGCCCAGCCCGTGACCAGAGTTGATGCGGATGAGAGGCGACAAAAAGAACAGGAAGAACGAGAATTGATCATGGACCGCCTTATGGATGAGGAGCGTGCACAGGAGGAAGCGGATATGAAAGTTGCTGTTATGAAAAACAAGTTAGAGGCCCTGCGGAAGAGACGAGAAGCGTCTCGATCTGTGAAGTCAAACGTAGGAGGTGTTTGAGAGGATTCCCTACGCTCGTACTCGCCGTTCCTCGCGACGAGAAACGAGAACGCCTTTACCCGGATATTCTGCTTGTGAGTACATCACCCTTGATGATTGTCTACACTTTGGTGACCTTATTCTCTTGAAGCAGCAGGAAGCGACTGTCGTATGTCTTACTCAGCGTCGCATGAGAATGTGAGCCTTAGGAAACCTGTTCTTGACAACTCCATGGAACAGAATTATTCCATCAGAACTGCCCTGGATTGGCAGCAAGATCTGCGGTGCATGTCGTCTAGACGCGATACGAGTGCAGTCGGTAGATCAGCAGTACCTTATCTTCGTAAAAATACGGAAGAACAATTGATAATATAATGCAGACCCCAAGCAGTAATAACTCTCAATTATGTAGGCTTGCGTTGGCCTCCTTCACCACTGGCGCTGATCTTTGACATTCCACCACTCCCCTTGCCCATACTCCAATCAGTCCAATCCACTCCCTGCTTATGTACCATCATCAGCGCAAGCATAAGTGGCAGGTACCACAAGCTGGCGTGAAACAACGATTTTGCTTGTTTCTCCCCACACGAGCGCCAAAATGCCATGGCAGATCTGACCCAAAAGCAATTCGGTATAAGCGAGGTCAGGGCAAATGTCCACGTTGTGAGGCCAGAGAGTGGGAAAAGTATCGAACATATAGGTACCAGAAGTAACGTGTGCCGCAAGCTGACCAAAGCGTTTTTTTGAGGAGAAAGGACGGATAGCATTTTATAACCAGCTTGGGCGTAAGACGCTCGTAGGAGATGCGACAAGGCGTTGAAGTGAGGAAATTGCCAACTGTAAAGCAGTATAAACAACGAGAAAGCGCCAAGGGGATTGTCGATCATGGACACGTCGGGAGGGATGTCTGTGAGGGATGATGGAAGGAAGAACTGGATCGGGTAGTCCGACGTCGGAAGTAGCTTTCCACCACAGGCTGTCCAACCCATCAGAGGAGGTAGCCCGCCAACCACCGCGCCAACCCACGTGTTCAAAGTGGTCTTGCGCTTTAAATAAGTGTATAGCCCGGCATACAGACATATATTTGTCGCTCCGATAGCAGCCGTCAAAGGATTCGTCATGGTCCACAAGAGTACAGGACCAGTGATGCCAGTCGCAATGGCGAAACAGGTTGCATGCAGGGGGCTGACTGCGTGCCGCACTAGCGGACGTTGGCGAGTGCGAGCCATCTGTGCGTCGTAAGGGACTTCTTGTAGTTGATTCAGCGTGTTTGCTGACGCTGAACACAACGCGGTACCAAGAGCAGTGGATAGTAGTACCGGTAGAGTAGTAGGCATTGGAGAGAGTGCAACTCCAGATGTAGCCGTAAGCATAACCAATACGGTGAGCCGCGTCTTGGCGAGTTGGGCATAGATGCTCAAGAGGCGTTTGGGGGTAAGGACGGCACTCTCTCGGAATGTTGGAAGGGGTTCCACTGGTTTGTAAGCTAAGCGGGTGAGTTGTCGAGCATCCCAGTTATCGTTATGAAAGAAATAAGAGGCGAAATCTTTCCGGGTAGGGGTGGTCAGGTATGTTCGTTGGCGGATGTTATGATGGTGAAAGAAGGATCGAGACACGGCGAGGCGACGAGGAAGTGCTGAACGACAGCATGGCGCAAGGGCTAGTAAACTCCTCATTGTGATCTACAGATAATCACATCAAGATGTGAGATACAATACGGGATTGCACTGAACGTACTGAGCGACGAGTGCGGCACAAATCACCCAAACGGAGTGGGAGTCCTTGAAGGATATGAGAGTCGGAGTTTGAAAACACTCTTCCGGGACTCTCAAGGCCAACTCGCGTTTTCTGTTTTGGCCTACGTTGACAGTATGCCTGGTACCCATCTGTTACCTCCGAACCTCCTCAAACTTTTCGCACCTCGCCCACCACTCCCATATCAAAGGCCAGTGGGAAGAGACACTGACCGTGTGCGAGGCAAGGATGTCTCGGGGGTAGCAGACATTCTCGAACGACTCAAGGAACAGTCAACCGCAACATTGTTCAGCGGAGAAGGCGATACAATGGAAGAAGGCGAAGAACCTACATTTACTCTTGCAGAAGAGACCAAACGGCAAATCAGGCGGGAGGAACGTAAGAAGAAAAAAACGGAAGAGTTTAAAATTGCAAAAGAAACATGTCGGTGTCCAGTCTGGCGGCAATCTGTTTGCTCACTTATCACATTACTCTAGACAAGCCAGCAGACGATCCAGAGGCAGTTGGAGATCCATATAAGACTCTCTTCGTCTCTCGCTTAGTAAGTGTATCTTCGAAGTAGTACTGCTCCATTCTGATTTCTCAAGCGCAGCACAAAAATGCGACTGAGAACGATCTACGACGCGAGTTTGAGACCTTTGGTACCATTGAACGGGTAAGAATTGTTCGAGACAAGAAAAACCGCAGTAGGGGTTATGCCTTCATTGTGTATGAACGTGAGAGGGACATGAAGGGTATATCTGTTGTCATTTGGTTTTGAATACCTACTCACACTCCTTCAGCCGCTTACAAGGAGTCTGATGGTCTTCATATAATGGGCAAGCGTATACTCGTGGATGTTGAGCGTGGACGAACGGTGCGAGGATGGAAGCCACGACGACTAGGAGGTGGTCTCGGCGGCAGACCCAAGGCTGTCGAAGCTGCTCCCGTTGTGGTCCCCAGGAGTAACAGGGGCGGGTTTGGAGGACGTGGGTTTGGAGACCGTGGCGGTTTTCGTGGTGGGAGAGGTGGCGGCTTCAGGGGCGGTGGTTTCGGTGATCGTGGAGGGTTCCGTGGAGGCGGTGGAGGATTCCGAGGTGGTCGTGACGACGGCTACAGGTAATGGATGTTTTCCTTGTTTCATGACATTATCTGACGCTACTTAGGGGTGGTCGCGGCGGAGGCATCGGCTACCAGGGAGGTGGATTTGGTGACGGTCATGCTAATGGATATGGTCCTGCAGGTGGTGGGCCGGGTGGGCCGGGCGGCTATGGTCCTCCTGGTCAGGGTTATGGACCGCCCGGTGGTGGGTATGGTCCTGGAGGAGGCGGCTACAGGAGCGATCTCAAACGAGAAGGACCTGGTGGGTATGACGACAGAGATGCCAAACGACCGCGATACTAGATGCGGTTGGGTGAGATATATTCTTTCGTCTTGTTTTCATCGCATTCCTGCTCGGTTTGGATTCGCAGCCTCAAGTTCCAACCCTGCGCTAGGCGGGGTGTGTAAGTACCGTTTACCTCTCCTGTTGCTCTGCTGCCACCAGCGTAAGTATATCAGTATTTTATTGGCCATGGACTTGTAGTTGCCTGCGTGTTAGTGTGGTGCTGCCTCTAGATTTTGGTACGATCGCCACCGGTTGCTTCGCAAACTGTTCAAAATCTTTTTTTCTTCGTATCAGGCACGCTGTGATTCGTACGCGAAGCTTTCCGAAACGGCTGCATGCAATACCCTACTACAGTACCCCATCATGGGTTGCCTCCGACAAAAGATGAGATCTCGCATCGAGTATGTTCGGCTGTAGATAAAAAAAAAGAGAAAAAAAAAACGCGCCACGTCAGCAACGACATTCGCCAGTTGTCAGAAACAAGTCCGAAATCTTATACACGTGGCCAATATTATTCCACCATCCTGGACCAATCCCCGACTGGTTGGAATAGGTACTTTGCGACACTATGGGGTGGCCGCCAAGCACATTCGCTCCAGGAATGCGGAAGACCGTGTGGCCTGAGATGTGCACGGATCGCATACGCGAACCCTTGCGTCCCTATCTGGGCTTTAATATTTCATACTCCGTCAGGTCCTCTCCGGGAGTTGCTATGCGGCCTCGGAACAAACGTTAAACATTTGGGGACTGACCAGGCTAACCTTTTCCGTTCCATGTCAGCGGCGTCAGGCCAAGCACCCGCAGGCCACATATGTCTGTGGTCTGTGACGCGGTACCCTCGAGTGGTATGTACTGTCATTCTACACTCTAAACTCTCCCACCAGTTGCAGAACTTCATCGAGTCATGGCAGAATCTCCGTCCGGTCCCCAACGCTCACGGTCGGCAAGTGTGCTAGGCGGGAAGGCCGTGAAAGAAAAGCGGAAACGTTCACGCGTCACACCAGAACAACTCGTACATCTGGAGCGGTTCTTTGCCATGGACAGAAGCCCTACCGCCCCTCGCAGAAAGGAGATTAGCGACATGCTTGGAATGCAGGAACGTCAGACACAAATTTGGTTTCAGAACCGGTCAGTACCCGCTTTTTCCGCAACGCTACGCCTAACCTTTTCGCAGGCGGGCCAAGGCTAAACTACAAGATGGTAAGAAGGGTCGAGGTAGCAGTGCAGGAACGCCGCCGGAGGCACCGCCAGAGTTAGTCACTGGCTATGAAGCAGAGCTGCACAACCTTCTACACGAAGATGAACGTGAGTGATGAATACTGATCGTAAACATTTGATGACGACGTGTTTTATTGCCAGCCGTTACCATTATTCCTTGTACCGACCTCTCCGTTGGCACTTGGCGTCGAGTCGCGACCACCCTCAGAAAGCACGACCTTCTGGCGTATCTATGTGATACCAAACGTTGTCTCACCTGGTTCATCCATTCCTCGGGATATGGGTTTAAAATGGAAATCCCTTTCGATATCATCGTTGATACCGAATTCACAAATGCTGCTCCAGGATCGGGTCTCGCCTCATTCATTCTCTCTCGACCACCAACGTTTTACCTGGAATCGTTTTCGCCCCCCAGTCCTGGTCGAGGTACCGAACCGATTCGCCATTGGAAAAAGTGCGCAGATTGGACTGAAGACCAGCAAGCTACCAAGGTTTTGAGACACAACCTCGTAGGATCTGCAGTCCAACTCGCTCATGTACTCCGTCACCTAAATGCACATACATCTGGATCCGAGATTTCGCTTCTTTCGCCAAACTACCACTCCCAAGAACCGTCGCCACCTGTCTTAGAAGCACAGTCGCCGCCACTGGCTGCCTTTGATGGGACTGGGTATCGCTATCACCCACAAGATGGCGTTGATCTTCATCAATCAGACCACCCAATCCTCGCCCATAAACGATCTTTCTCGCCTGTTTCTGGTCGACAGATCACTCTACACGACGAGTCTATACACCTTCCCATCACACGGCCCCCTTCGGGCCTAATTTCCGAACCTGATCCTCCCATGTATGCCGAATATCCCCCACACCCCGCTCTTCAAGTCGGTCAGTCAACTTCATATCCGAACTACCCAGAAACCGCTCTGCCGCACCATATACATTCTTTGCTTTCTGCTAATTGTGGTTCTTCCCGATCTTTCTCTCCTCATGGGTCACATCAGCGACCATATTCTGCCGGCTCAGTTCATTCACTACCCTACGAAGATGATAGTGGATTACTCTCTTTTCCTGACGGCCTCCAACCACCTATGAGTGCTGCGCCTACGCCATTTGGGACACCATCCCCACCACTGTTGACCACTCCTTTCTATCCAGCTGGATCAGCTCCAGTAAGCACTTACGACCCAGCAATACCTATCGTTTCAGGCATGCCTGGCATGTCCAACCTGGAAACCAATTCCTAATACCCAAATACAATAGCGATTCCCTATCCTACCATAGCATGAACGTCTGAGCACTGAGCGCTGCAACTTCCCCAGTACATATTCGCAGCTTCTTCCGTTTTCCGCGCACTACTCGTTGCATTTCAATTCGTTGTAATCGGGCATATCAACTCACATCGCCAGCTTGCATACATATCTTTTATAGTAGTACCCACACCTCACTAAATTCTGAATCAGTTCAACAATAAGCACTGGATTATTTGCCACTACAATGATAACATGTTCGACAAATGTTGTGTCTTCCATTGAAGTGTAACGCAGAGCAGAAGGATAATAATAGGAACTAAATCTAGTATAGGGCTCCTAATGTTATAGTGTACTTTCTCTGCCATGCTGGCTGGCTCTGTTTGTAAGTGTCCGACTCACGATGTTGACTACAAGCGAAGGACATCGATCAGTCAAAGTCGGGGTCGACCTCCATAGGTCGATACTCACATGCCTCCAAGTAGCGGTCCATGCATCGTGTCAAGCACGTCTGAAGAAGGTCACTCAGTGAACCATGGTAAAGAGCAGCCCAAGAAGACACCGGAACGTACCTCTTCTGAACTCGTTAATGATAACCCCGGCTTCGGAACACATTTTGCAAAGCATTTCTCAGATGTTTTCTAAGTCATGGACATGAGATACATCATCCGACACACAAAGAAATGCATACAGTGATAAGCTCTTGCGCTGTAGCAAGATTTATTTCTGCCCGAATGGCATTCACCACGGCCTCCTTCTGGGCAGTCATGTCTAGTAGGATCCTTTAGATTCTGAGCTCCCCGAGGGAAAAAAGAGCGTATACCTGTCTTATTGGTGGTCGATGATCCAAAGAAGGAACTAGACATGATCCAGATGTTTGACTGTCGCTGCGGTTGATGATAAATTCGAAAGTTGGAGTGAACGTGTCCACCTACCGGAAATTGTTTGCGTCACTTGCCGAACTTTACTTCCATTTTTAGTAACTTAATCACGTTGTGAAGAACTTGGATCATTCAGTGTCTGTTGCCACCTCCGTCCCAGGCTGGCTGAGCCTGTGAGGAACAATCATTTAATACTCCTACCATCCCAGAGGTCCTACCAGTGGTGTAGAATATGGGCGCTGGAGAGTCCGCGGCAAGGAACAGCGAAGCTCCGGATGCCTCTATACCTGATTATTATCAACTTCTTGGTGTTGAAGAGTCTGCAACGGCTGATGAGATCAAGGTACCTCCCACTCTTCAATTTGCTCACGAATTTCTCAGAACCGTTGTAGAAAGCGTTCAGAAGACTTGCACTCGTCCATCATCCCGATAAAAACAAGGATGATGTCGAGGGTGCAACGCAACGCTTCGCGTCGATTCAGCAGGCATATGAGGTGGGCTATCGGACACAACCTGAGCGAATTGAATCGTTCGCTCACATATCTTCGACGATCGATGGCTGTAGGTTCTAAGTGACGAGCAGGTATGCCGAAATATGTCAATGCACCCATTCATACCAAAGCCTGATGCCATGAGTCCAAGTAGGAACGGGCTTGGTATGACTCCCATAAATCATCGCTGGCACCAGAGCCAGACGCAGAGGCCGTGTTCGAGGACATCCGAAATGGTGCTCCACCTCCCCACGCCCGCGCTCGCGGTTTGACAGTGCGGCACTTGTCTCAATTCCTCGACGCCACTATATGGTCTGGATTTGACGACAGCCAGAACGTATGTTTCACATTGCTCTCACGTCACATTTTCCAGACGTCCTGTTTGCTTTCTTCCAGGGATTCTTCACCCTTTACCGTAATTTGTTCACCAGGCTTGCGCAAGAGGAGACTATACTATCTGATATCGAATACCCGCAGTTTGGTTACTCGACGTGGTCCTGGATGTCTCCAGCGACACCATCTGAGGCCGTTAAGAATTTCTACAATGCATGGCTGAACTTCTCCACATTGAAAGAGTTCGCGTGGATGGATCACTACAACACAGTAGACGCGCCCGATCGCAGAATACGAAGGTCTGCCTTTCCAATCATAAGGTGATCTAGGGGCCCACACTGATTCCTGTGCAGGTTGATGGAAAAAGAAAATAAGAAAGCACGGGATGACGCACGAAAGGAGTACAACGAAACCGTAAGGGTGTGTACTAGTCCCATAGGTTCTACATATGCAGGTCAGTTCTAACCCTGAATTCGGCAGTCTCTGGCAATGTTCGTTCGAAAGCGTGACCCACGTTACAAGAGTTATCTTGTTCATCAATCACGACTTAATCAGACGAAGACCAATGACTCCTTAGCACCATCGGGCCCCAAGTCCATGACCCGAAAGGCACCAATTAACAATACCCCGTACGTCGAGCAAGAATGGCAAAAGGTTACCAGAGACCACCAGCACGACGACCTCGAATGGGCGGCTGCAGAAGGGGATGATCCAGAAGAATGGGAATGTGTAGCATGTGGGAAGTCCTTTAAGAGTGAAGCTGCCTGGGACAGTCATGAACGGAGCAAGAAGCATATGAAAGAGGTTGAGAAGCTGAAAAGAGAAATCCTGAAAGAAAACAAGGAACTTGGGCTATCAGGCGAAGGTGGAGATGATGATGACCTGCAGCGCGATGCTGACATCGACGGAAATGGGAATCCTCAACCGCCGCCAACACCACCTAGCCAGGCAGAAGGTGATAATTCAGACACTGTTTCCGTGTACCCGACCAAAACTACCGACGCCGAAGGTGAGTTTGTGTCAGAAGAGTTGTCAAAAAAATGAAACTTCAAGTCGATCAAACAGCCGCAGATGACAACGAAGCAGTGGATGCGCAGCCCCCGCATATGGTGTCAGCTCCGCAAGAGTTGTCGAAGAAAGAAAAGCGAAAATTGCGGGAGGCACGAAAGGCACAAGCGGCAGAAACTACGGGGAGCGCAGCGCAGGTGAGTGACCTGGTTTGTTGCAGGATGTTTCCTAATCGTCGGTTAGGTCTGCAATGTCTGCAAAAAATCTTTCGACAGTCGAACTAAACTGTTTAATCACATCAAGGAAACAGGCCATGCACTTGCTCATCCTGATGATAAAGCATCACAGACTAGAAAAAATAAGAAAGGCAAGAGGTAACATACCGGAACTAGTACTAAATGGAGAACATACGAACGGTGGTCGGGGAGTAACCAATACACAGCTCTACAATGACCTTGGACCTATCCCATCAACTGTGAGACATCCTCCGGTGGGTACTTTGTCTGTGAAAAAGTCAACAGCCTGCGACGCGATCAGTCACTGTTCAGAAGCATATAAAGATTAGGGCACCGTTTCAGGCTCTGGATGTACTTCCGGCTGACTTCGTCGTTGAGTACATGTGCGACTTGGTCGGTGGAAATCTTCTCTCGTGCTGAACGTTCGTGGATACTGGCAAAGGGATATAAATGGCAACTCTAGTGATAGCTTCAGAGGAAAACATACCCAACCATGGTCACACCTATGGGCCATGGCGCGTTGCCTATCGACAATCTGAGATATGCATCATTGGCCTTCTGGTATTGTCGCTTCTGCATGTAATGGACAATCTCAGCTATGCGAGCGAGCATGTCTGAAGGTAATGACTATTATCGGGCTGAGTGTCGGAGCGAAATAAGTTCGCGAGCAACTGACGCACTCTTGAACGCAAAGTCTTAAAGAGCGGCTTGAGGTATTCTGCAGATTGAACTTGGGTGGCGGCTGCTAGCTTTCCTTGCATACTCCGCTTAACATGTTCTGCGAGAAGTTGTAAGCTTGATGAATCAAAATCGTTGTTTTTGCCGACCTGGTCTATCGTCCATGGCTTCCTCCCATTCTTTAAGAGTGCGCTTCAATGCATAATAAATAAGCGGATATAGCCTGTCTGGGTCGGTTTTGATCAAGGCCAGGTCTAGGACGCCTGTGCTCGGCTCTTCGGTGTCATCCTTTCTTTTCCCTTTGCTCTTATTCCTGAGCTCTCGCTCTACGTTTTCGACATCTTCCAATGCCTTCTTGAAATCATTCTGACCACTTTGACGGTCGTCCCCCTTTTCCTCGATCAGCTCCAATGCGCGCAGGCGTAGCCTTCTGTCTCTATCGGACTCGGCAAAGAGCCGGATGGGTTGTCCTTTGGCACGAAGTCTGCGGATAGTCTCCTCATTTGAGATATTGAAAGATGACTCGGGAATTGGCGAACTTGAATCTCGGGATTCAACAACAGGTGTGAAGGATTCCGATTGAGATGATTTCTACTTTCCATTCACATGTAAACAATACATTAGTACAACGCGAGGGAGGATACTCACATTTGCATCTGGCTTAGCCTGCTCGATAGCAACAACTTCAGCCTTAATTCGGGTTTCTTCCTGCACAACACGTGCTCGCTCCTGCTTAGCCTTCTGCTCTTCTTCTTGCTTCATCCTCTCGATATCTCCTCGTCGCATGTACTTCGTTGGCCGGGAGGCGACGTTACTTTCCACAGTTTTTCGTTTCAGCGCAATTTCAGCTTTGAGCGCGTCCATAATTGCAACGGTGTGGGGATAGTGGTATTTAGATGGCAGCCAAGTCGAATGAGCGCTAAGCGGCGGCTTATATAACCCGACATAGAGTCCGTCGTGCTCCGAGTTGACCGTCTTTCATCAACGTCTAGAAGCAACCAAAATGTCTGACTCTGACTTATCCAGGTGACGCGTTTGCTCCCTGTTCAAGTGACGAGGAGCTCATTTTTCACAGCAAATACGTCCTCCAGACTGCGGGCTTCGACGGTGAGTAGTGACTCCCAGATGAATTGCTTCTGCCTAACAGCTGTGTCAGCCCGCTTCCCCAACACCAACCAGACGAGGCACTGGTATGATTGATTCTTGTAGTCCGTTTGGCCTTACGTGCTCATGCGTAGGCATAGCTTCCAAAACTATACCGATTACTTCAAGTGCATCGCTGCCAAAGGGGAAGACTACGCACCATGCAAACAGTTCAAGAGGGCGTACAACTCTCTCTGTCCAAGTAAGTGCTTTGGGCCACTTTGTGTATCTCATCTCATTCCTTTCTTTCCAGATGAATGGGTATGGTGCAAACACTGCTATGTCATTTCACCACTGAGTGTCTTCCGCAGATAGGCAGATTCGACGAGCAGAGAGAGAATGGGACGTTCCCTGCCTCCTTGGAGCCTTGATAGATACATAGCTTGTGCTACTGCCGTGAAATAGTAGAGCGTTGTCGAAAAATATTCTTTGCCATCGGAGCCTTGCTCTTTGATCAAGCTGCCACGTCTGGCAATTCGACGAATTTGGTATCTGGATCAGAACATGAATTGTCTCTGCCAGCCAGGCGTTTTCTCTGTATTGTGCAAGTTCGCAACGAACTCGTAGCTCGGCCACTCTTCGTGCTTCTTGGCTATTCCTCCACTAGACTCGACCCACGATGGACAACGTCAATCTCAATGCTTTTACTGAAAATGCAGCGAGACTTGGTATGCGCATCCAAGAGACCTTCAACGAGCACACCCGTGATCTTTCCATAACACGCGGTGGAGCATCCATCTTCGACATGCCAGACGACAAGGTGAAGAACATTGGAAAACAGCTTGACTCCAGCAGCGACAGAGAAAAGCTTGACGCTATGAAGCGACTGATAGCCGTAAGTACACATC
>JBBPUP010000093.1:22396-42949 GCA_038094735.1 Exsudoporus floridanus
CGTTTGATTAGTAAGAACGAAGCCGTGTTTTGGGAGGACAAATTGTCCAATCTGGAGCTCCGTGTCGGTGACGATGCCACGGGATACCCTTGCATAGGCAGAACGATACAAGCCTCGGTATAGGACATATTCACACCTATGATGGGCGCCTCAATTGGTGATTTCCAGTGAGCGACAAGTCTACATACCACCTGTCCTGATCTTGTGGATCAATATCATACACAAGCCCATCGTTCACGAGGATGTCATACGGAGCGGCTTTGTCGCCCTTCAGCCTCAAGTAGAAGACTAGTCAGGGAGAAATACGTACGTCTGGACGCCAGAGGCTTGCTGACTACGTATCCCAAAAACACCACCGGTCGAGGGTATGACGCAGCCATAATGCGTGCCAACTCTTTGCTTTGTAATTCTCTATCCAGGGGATCTTCCTCTGGAGGCACAAGGAAAGCGTGACCCTCTCGACAAGACATGGATATTATACGATGTAGACATACCCTGACCGTTATGTGACACAACTACCGTGATCTCCGTGCCGTGAACGTCGAGAACGGCTTCAATGGCCGGAGCAAGCTCGCCATGAGGTGACGGAAGCAGATGGTGATACGAGTGTATGATGGGGAACTGAGAGTATCTTGATCAATCTTTTGGTCATGCCCTTCGAGTATGGGTACCTACTTTGGATAACAAGGCTGCTCCCCACGTATGCATGTTGGGACCTGGACCTAGGTCAACGTACTAGGGAAGGCATTGAGGTCTCATCATGAAAAGGAGTATCAGACCCACATAGCCCAACTCCTCAACGGCGACACGAGTCCTGATCGATGTGTCACTTTTGCGATCAGTTCAACTAATAAACTTCACAACTTACAGGTCGCGATTCCCATACACCGTCCGCTGATCCGCACATACTTTAGTTGTGTTCGCACAATGACAACACCAACACTCACATGCAGATCTGTCTCCAGTAAGCCAACGACATCAAGTTGCATATCCCTGTCAATATCCGAATCAGAGTCGTCACACATGAACTGATCCTTTAAAACAAGATTAGCAACACACCTTATCACATCTCGTATGCGACGCTGACTGTCATGTCCTACGTTGTCAATCCCGAAATGAATGGTCCAGATACCGGCATTGAAGATTCTTGTCCCTGGTTTGAACGGTCTCGGACCCATAGCGGGCCAACGAAGGAGTGTGACCAGAACAGAGACGAGCGATAAAACACACAGGATAGCCGGGATTTGGGTACGTGTTAAACTTGGGATACGAAGAAGGGAATTAGGCCTGGTCGATGCTCCGAACGGCGAGCGGAATGCGAGCGAGATAGCAACCAGCTGCGCGGTGAGGACTCTGGCGAACAGTGTTGGACATGAGACAAAACAATGCAAAGGGTACGTACAAGTCAGTTCTCTCCCGTAAGTAGGAACCTCCAGGAACAAAGGCATATGCAACGGTCCACATATTTGCGAGATAGAACAAGATAGCGACAAAGAACGCTACAAAGTGTCTCCTGCCCACTTTGTCACCTTTCCACGCGGAAGATTGTGACAAGATCGCGGGGAGAATTGAAATGCAGAAGACTGCAAAGTTCAGTCCACCTAGAAAACCTGTCCAATCCCGGAAACGGTACATCACAAATGCGCTTGCACAACCGTACGCAAACCACAAAGGATGGCTGAGTAATGCAGATGAAGCTGAAGTTGGAAGGACGGCCGGAATGAGTAGGCCGAGGGATTGCGCAAGTAAAGTGATGGACCCATATAAATGTGGGAGTGGTCCTCTGGGCTGTCCGTCCTGGTATCCGGTCCATGACCAAGCGACAATAGTGCTAGAGTCAGTGAACATACAATGCAATGTGAAGAACAGCGATCCCAGTGCAATTGACGAAGCCATCCAATTCCGTGGGGTGTTCTTTGCATTGCTCGACGCATCCTTCGGCCCACTCGACTTCGGTTGCTTAATTGGATGGCTAGACGGACGGGTGGCTAGTTCGAGGATGGCAAAGACAGCAATCACTATGCCAGTCTTGTTGTAACCACCAGTCTCTTCGTTCAACATCGGCCAGACTGTAATGCATAAATCAGCTCACGTGAGTTGTTGAAACCCATGAGTCCTCATACCTGGATTGTTCGAATGATTGACGTGCTTGGACAGGGACGATAGTATCAATCCTAGTCCCAAGACTAAATATCGATTTGAACATGTCTATTGCTTTTTGTCGTGATAATAGAGGACGTACGAAATCCCTGGTATGCATCATCTCCTGCAGTCCAATCTGCTGCCTGAGTCAGGAGAACAGCTATGTTGGCCCCAATGACGGCCCAGAGTCGTTCCAAGGGGCCATCGATTTTGTATGCCGCCAGCCCAATCAGAGAAAATACCCTCAATGTCACTCTCCCGCATCCTGACACTGCCCAGTTGCGGAGAGGTGTTATCCCCAGTAAGGTCGGGGTGAGATATATGAACAACGCTGCCTCTGCACCAGAGAGACCAAGTTCCCAGACAGAAAAATAAAACAGTGTCGTAAGCAGAGAGGTTACGATGGACCAAAATAGGTATGCTAATCGAATGCAAAGGTTATGAAGTGCGCGGATTGACGGCACAGAATCGGAATTCAGATTGTTGTCCCAAGGAGAGATGAACCTCACCACTCACACAAATAAATATCAGCTGCGAAGCTCAGCCACTGTCTTGACGCGAGACCCGTCAGGCAAGCTAGCTGTCCCCACCCTCTAGAAGTATGTCCTCCAACCCGAGCATCGGGTTTAGGTTCATCTGGGACAAGCGTTGGTTGAGTCTTGACGTCGACAACCGTTGACAGGACTTTATCATTCAGCTTAGGTCTGTCACCACGAACAGACATCAGCTTATCGTCAACGGGATGAAGCAGAGGTCTATTTATGTGGAAATGTCAGATTATGATTAGACCAGGTGATGCAGTTGGTTATACATGTTTTTATGCTCGATACTGGAGTCCAGTGATACGCCTATGGCAATCTACGAACAGGGTAAGTGCGAATAGAAAAGGTAGAATTCAGACCTCCTTGCCTGCAAGTTACGGTGTTTGAAGTCCGTTGCCGAAATTGAGTCATAGAGAACATCCAAGAAGATAAGCCCCCATTCGAAGAAAGCGTATCTCGTGTATGCTATGAGATAGTGAGTCCAGCTAAATGGTAAAGAAATAGAGCCCACCTCCAGGTATTCTGTGTACTTTATGTTGGATGAAGAAATACACCAAAGGAATGATTGTCGCAAAGAAACTAGATTGAACGTCAGCGACATTCCACACTAATCCGCGAGGGTACTTGCGCTATAGCGACGAATTTCCTGCAAGTGTAAGATTAAATTAGGCCGGCAGGAAGCGAATAGCGACACTAACCGTCTCTTCCTCACTTGGACGTGGTTAGTAGGGGTACACATGATTCCTCCTAGCATCCATGGCACATTGCACATGATATACAACACCATAAGCACATCATGGACATCGTGGTCATCATTTGACGTGATATACACCCATCCTCCGCATGCGAGTGTGCGTACAATACCGGTAAGGAAAATCCAACGCGGTAAGGTAGAATGGGAGGTGCGGGTGATGAAGTATTGTAGAAATACAAGAGCGAAACGAGGACCGCTGGTCATTGCGATGAGGATCTGGAAGACATTGCGCTCTGGGTACCAGTCTCCGATACTACAGAGACGTATGAGCGAAACAATGTACGTCGAGAGCTGACAAAATCCACTGACGTCGCAGAGACGGAAGGGAACCATTCCTCAGGATATCCTGCAATGCCATTCTTCACGATTTTCTTGTAGTGGAGAGCACTACCGAGGAGGAGGGCGGTTGCAAATGCAGAGAACGCAAGGTACGTGTGTGCAGCAGCGACCTGAGACGCGCCGACGAGGAGGAGAGAGCCGGATTTCTGGTTGACAGCGTTCGGCGTCGAGTGTTTGGCGCGACCCGACATGTCTGCCAACTTGGTGCTTAGCTCGTTGTCGCCGTTGTCGTGTTTGAGGTTGGCGTGTGTATTTGGTCATAAGCGCCCATCGTTACATACCTTACTCGGAGCACCAAGCTAGACATCAATTATCTAGACCATGCCGGAGCAGGAGATACCCTATATACCTATCACCGTTTTCACTGGATTTCTTGGAGCGGGAAAAACATCCATCATCCTCTCTTTACTTCCCAAGCTTCCCAAAGACTACAAGGTCGTACTTCTCAAGAACGAGTTTGGGGACATCGAAGGTAGGAGTCCCACCCACTAGCGCCAGCAGGACCATCCTCATTATTGTAAGTAGTTGACAGCCAACTTGCAAGACAGTCCAATTTGACAGCTGTCAGCGAGATCCTCAATGGTTGCATGTGCGTATTATTATCCCGCAGTCGGACTGCGTTGCGTTAAACACCAGCGCCTAGGTGCTGTGTTCTTGTGGGTCAGATGAAGAATGCCCTCTTGGAGATCAGAGGTAGGTACTGATCTCATGTCGGGGAAAAGTCAAGATCATCCGAGCCCGCGTCTATTCTAGATAAATTTCGTCCGGACCGCATCATCATTGAGTGCAGGTAACGATAACTTGGGTTGAACGTCTCGCCCTCGCTGACCGCACCAGTGGGTCTGCTTTCCCTGCCACCCTTGCGTTCCAGATCCGTGAATTAGAGCGCGAAACAAATGAGGATATCAAACTAGACGCGATCGTTACAGTCATAGATGCAGAGAACTTTTCCGGCTACGAGGATACATCACCTACAGCTAAGATGCAAGCGAGTTACTCGGACATCATACTCATTGTGAGTGCATTTTCTGCGGTGTGCATTCGATGACCTTTTCGGGGCTTCTAGAATAAATGGGAGCACGTTGATGATAGAGCACTCGACTTCGTTCTTGATCACCTCAATACCTTGAATGATTTGACACCGAAGATTAAGTGTAATAGACGCGACAGTGTGGATCCCAATCTGCTCTTTGGGGTCGATACCAAACTCTTTCTGGACTCGCAGCATGAGACGGGCGTTCCTGGAGAAGACACCCACCACGATGAAGTCCAGACGGTCACTCTTTCCAGGGGCTCTGGAACGTCACGAGTTGCGGGTCATCTCTGCCACGACCCTGCCTGCAATGATAGCCATCTACTCGATGGTGCCGTGTGTGGGGACGAAGAAGGAGCCAGCCCTATCGATGAAGGATTACTCCGGGATGCGCTTGGGGCAGTATCGAAAGAGACGGTGTGGAGAATCAAGGGATTTGTGCGCCTAGAGAGCGAGGTCTACATACTGAATTGGGCCTTTGGAAGGTATGAACTGACACCGTGTGGCAAGGACGAGGAAGCCGCCAAGGGCTACACTGTCCGCCTGACGGTGATGGGTGAGCGAGGTGAAGTGAAGCGCTCGATAAGAAGGTTCAGTAGTATACTGGGGGCGGAAACCTCCTAGTCATGTTTAAGATAAGATAAGGGAAGTGGACATATCATATACCTAATTGATCTGCCGAACTTTTCTCCAATGTCTCTTAATGTTTTCCTATCTCTTCGGCCCAGGTATGCAACCCGTCGTCCTCGCTTGATCTTTGGTGTTCTTATCGTGTTTCCCCGCGTAGCGTCCTCGTGCCGCTGCTTCCCCCTTTTCGGCGTCGTAAAGGATCGTGAACGCGCACTGACCATCTCGTCGGAATCCGTAGACTGGCTGCCACGGCCGCGTTCACCAGAACCCATTGAACCGCTACCCCTAAGACAGAGCCTTGAAAATATTCGCTCGCGCGAGATATGCGACGTGCTCTCCACCAACGACCTCTACCACATTCTCGGCGTCCCCCGTTCTCCGGTCATCGACAGATTGACTCTCAGACGGGCTTACCTCTCGCGTAGCAAAGCGTGCCACCCAGAGTTCGTCTCTCTTTCTTGTTCTTGTTCTTATTCTCGGTTCTTGACCTACGGGCAGCAAGTGCCCCGGAAACCCAGACGCAACGCACGCGTTCCAAAAAGTCTCCATAGCCTATGGCGTACTCTCCCAACCCTATCTAAAACGCATGTACGACGCCCGTCCGAGCGACGACCAATCCGATTTTTTGCGTTCACATCCCTACGAGCACGCAGACGAAACCCTCAAAGGCGCTCTCCTCGGCATCATCAGCGACTACCTGGACGGCAACCTCGAAGTGATACGCACGTTGCTTCGTAAGTACACGGACGCTAGCCCCTCCATCGACTTTACCTCTAACCTCCGTCTTCCGTCCCCCAGAAGCCGTCAGCGACCTCAGCCCGTCCCTCAAGCTTACCAACGATGGTATCGATTCCGTTCTTTCGGTCCTCCGAAACACACGCGGTCGTGTCCTCAGTAAGTCCCCACTGCACCTAACACTACGTCATCCAACTTGGATCTGACCATCCCGACCGACAAGCTTGTCGCGCCTGCCTCCTCGCCCTGCACTCTGAACTCATTCGCGTCCTCGAACTCCAGGACGCCTTCCGCCAACTTCCCTACCTCGACATCACGGGCCGCTCCCGATTAACCATCCAACTTACTCGCATCACCCTTTCACTCCCCGTCACTCTGGAAAAGGCGATTCAAGACGCCCAAGAGGATGTGTTTACTGATGGTCGGAGGAGCACGACAGACGGTGGGGATAGCGACTGGGACAAGGTGGCACTGTTACCAAAGCACGTCGTGCTCCTCATTAGGGGCATCGACGTGATCCTGGACAAGATAGAACGCATTTTGGGATAGGCTTACTTTGTATGCATTGCACTTTTGCCCTACATGCGTTCATTAGCCTCCCTAGCAGGTCCTATTGCTTTCTGATAATGCGTATTAACTCCGACTGTCTGCATATTCATGTCATAATTTAGGAACTGTCACTGTATCCCATAGACGTTCTAGTTCTGCATTACACCGATGCAGTTATTTCGGGTTCAGGACCGTTGCTAATCTTATCACTCGGACAGTATTATTGGGACCTGGCCTGTGTCGTGTTGTATTAGGCGGTATGGCTCGAGTTGCTTCATAGGAATTGGTCCAGGTTACACGATTAAGCAAGCAGTCTCGTTGAAAGAATCATAGGCTACGACCTGCCAGTCGGCGTTGATGACCAGAGGTACAACGAAGGAAGCAGAGATAGCACACGAACAGACGAAAAAGAAATGGAATTTGGCAGCGTATAAAGAGAAATAAGAAACGAGGAGGGGCCTGTTGCAGAACGTACTGTACAAGGAATGTCCGCGGCGGGTCGAGAAGGGACATCAAAACACTCGAATACGGAAACTAGCGAGGAAAGAAACGAAACCAAGAAAACTCGGAAAGGTGTAACAATAACAAGCAGACTCTGTCAATACTGCGTATTCCTCTGATTCTACAAAACACGGGAGAAAAAATACCGCAAACCGGTGCATCAGCGAAGACGATATAATCTTTGCGAAGTACTCACAACATTCATCCAGATT
This sequence comes from Exsudoporus floridanus, assembly GCA_038094735.1. NCBI lineage: Eukaryota > Fungi > Basidiomycota > Agaricomycetes > Boletales > Boletaceae > Exsudoporus > Exsudoporus floridanus. The sequence continues at coordinate 29,834 of JBBPUP010000093.1, forward strand.
GCACCCGTATGACCGTTGGGTGGGATGCTGGCTGGGACGATTTCCTCCAGCATATAAGAGTCTTGCGATGGCTGACACCCATAAGACCCATTCGACCCGTTGGGTTGTGCAGCGGCGGCTGCCAACAACTGGGTATAGTCTCCACCACTTTCATTGCTTACGTTCCCGCCTTCATTCGGCAGGGGACCTTGCGAGTTATTTATGGAACCCATCGGGTTCTCGGGATAGAAGGGGTAGAACAAGCCCGTTGGGATCTCCGCGAGCTTATCCCCACCGGCCCTGGGGGAGACCTGCGGACCGAGGTTCTTCACAGGCGTGGTGCTTTGAGAAGCCGTCCGCTGTCCGTAAGGTGCAGTCCCACTAAAGTTCGCATCGGGTGGGTACGATGGATGAGCCAGAGTCGGCGTCTTTTGCTGTTGTTGCTGCTGTAAATGTAATTGCCGGGGAGACGGCATTGACGGAGAGCTCAAGATGACGTTCTCGGTGTCCCATTCGAGTTCAGAGAGTAAAACAGGGTCTTTGGGAGGTCCGACAGAATGAAGGTCCACATTGAGAACCTTTTCGGCAAGCTTGGAAATGAGTGGGTGACCACCATTCAAATCTTTTCGTTCCCAGCGCCACCGGAATCGAGGTAACATGTCGAGAGCCATCCAAACGTCTTCAATCATGACTTGTCGTGACAGGCGTTCACAATGTGACATGTGACCATACAGAATAACCATGGCTGCAATGTGAAGTGGGATCGGAGAGACAAAGAACGCAATATCAGGGAACCGAATGAGTTGATTGTGTACGATGATGATGTTGTGCGAGGTGACGATGGCTGGCCAGGGATGAGTGTTTTGGAAAGGAGAGGAGAATTGTTGCTCACCATCAACAAGCGCTCTCGAGCGATGCATGTAATCAAGCTCCTTCAAGCTAAACAGTGCTCTCAGCAACAATATTCTTGATATCCCAATCTTGAGTAGGGTGAGTCCCTGGTCCTCCGTGATACCACGAACTAGCTCTTGTCTCTTCTCCAATGGCCAATCTTCAGTCCCGCCAAAGTAATACTTGTAACTCTCTGGCAATTGTCTTCGGAACTCCATCATACTCTTGATAATCCGAGTCGCATGTCGCATCACGGCATCTACGCTCTTGTTTGAAGGGGCGTAAAGGGAGTTGATAATGTCAGCCTGGATCTCGGCGACAGGATGAGATAGCAAAAAGTGCTCGGAGTAATCCACATGCTGGCCTGGGAGAAGTCGAGAAGGGTGGGGCGTGTTTGAATCCGAGGGTGCAATAGCGAGGGGTCTGCCGAGGAGGATGGACGTCCCACGATCATGAACCATGACAATGCCCCACAACCGAATCCGTAGCTGTGCCTCCTCCTCCGTAAAAACGTTGCTCTGCGACATGGGGTCGTGGTGAAGACCTAATTCGATGGACAACCGAACAAGACTGCCGACAAGACGCCATAGGGAGCGACCTTGTCGCTGCACAGGTGTCGTCAGAATGCTACGAATATTATGTGGATGCAAAGAGCTCACCTCTGTGTACAGATACCATTGCAACAATATCAGCGCCTGGAGGCTTGAAATGGTGACACGAAGATGAGGCTTGACGGCTAGGGCGCGCTCAAAGAATTCGTAGTGTTCGGGCCATTCAACTGGTAGGAATTTCTTGGTAGAGATTGGGGTATCGCCAGGGGACTTGACACCATTGTCGACGAGAGTAGCTTTGTGATTGAGGTCGCTCAAGGTACCAAGAGCGAGGACGAGATAGATGCTACAAACATAGCCCGGATCATGTTGGATATTTTGCATATCATAGAGTGAGTTGAGCCGGCTTTCGAAGTCAGAGCGGAAAAAGACCGGTCTGTGGATGTTAAGATGAGAAAAGTAAACGTCGACGATTCTGTTGACCATTTTGCGGTCATTCGGCAACCAAATAGTGAGTTTGGAGATCGACTGGGATGGAGCACCGGCGTTTGCAGTGGGGACGGAAATAGAGAACCAGGCGGCGGGATCACGGGGGAGAGAAGCCTCGCTGATATGCTGATCACGACCGGATATGAGACTACTGGAACCAACGGCAAGATCTTCTCTATCGTTTGAAGCTGCGAGTTGGCTTTCACTTATGATGAGGGGATGTACACCAAAACTCTTGGCGATAGCCTGGATGATGAGGTCATCAGTGATACGACACTAGGTGAAGGAAGGAGTGCGCACAGGGGTATCAGACACGTCGAGAGACTGAGGATCCTGACCCTTGACGTCGAGAGAGGAAGTAGGTGGCGGTGGTGGTGCTGACAGTTGATGGGAAGGCGGAGGCTGGATCTGATGGGGAGGAGGCTGAATGTGCTGCGGGGGAGGGAAGCCGGGATGCATGTGAGGGGCGTAGGTTCCAGGGGGGCCAGGAATGGGAATGTGGGGGGGATAAGGGCCATATATTGGAACACCGGGGTAGCCGGGAGGAACGAGGGGAGGGTAATAGGGAGAGCCGGGTGGGGGTGGGTTGGAATGCTGCTGGAACTGAGAGTTCTGGAAATCGGGTGGAGGCTGGAGCGGGCCGTCGAGGTCAATGCCCTCGCGAACGCATATTTCGTCGAGATTTGCGAGGTTGAAACCGGGGAGACGGCGTTTAAGGAGGGCGTCGCAGAGGGCGATTTGGCGCTCGATAAACTCGGTGTGGCCGCGAAGGGTGAGAGTCTGTCTGTGTCTGTCCTCCTGCTGGCAGGCTACGCCTGCAGTCGCACAGGCGGTACATTTGGGATGCTTCGAGTCGCACTGGGATGAAAGTGAGACAGGCGAACGGAGATTTGCGGTCGGTGACTACCGACGGGACTTGCCTTGATTTTCTTACTCCTGCAGCGTGCGCAAGCCTCATGGGAGCGTCTGAGACGTCTTGGCTCTGAAGGAGAGGTGACATCGTCCTGGGGAGAGTCCGGTTTTCTACGTTTCTTGGGGGGCTGGGAGGGCGCTTGTTGGGGCTGGGACTGCTGTTGCTGCTGCTGCTGCTGCAGCTGTTGTTGTTGCTGCTGTTGTTGCTGTTGCTGAGAGGGCTGAGCAGGACGCTGGTCCATGTGTAGAGCGGTGTGGAGGGAGATGTCCGAGTGTGGAGGGAGGATGTGTGTCATCGCTGATTGCCCAGTGTCGCTGCCCCCAGCGGGCCAAGGCCTCTCTCCTTTGTCCAAATCACGTGACAACAAATATCGTTTATTATTTATTTATTTACCATGGAAACCTCCCCTCCTCGACCACCATGCTGCACCACGCCAACACGTCCGAGTACACCCTCGACATCGTGCACGACACCGACCCCCTCCTACCCCACTCCGACTCCGCCTATGGCGCCGCAGAGCCCGCCCAACGGCCCCCCCCGTCCCGACTCCTCCTCTCCGCCGCCTTCCGCATGGCTGCCCTCTTCTTCTTCGCCACCTTCGTCCTCGGCGGTATCCTCTTCCTCGCCCTCCCCACCCTCGAGCCGTGTGTTACCTTCTCTCCCCGTTCTCCCCGTTCTCACCCCCCTTCTAGCGACGATCGCCCTCTGCTCCACATACCCAAATCATTCGATGATCTCAAGGCCCTCAACGGTCTTCTGAAGAAGTACCGTGATATCTACCCGGAGCGCATCCTCGTCTGTTATGTCATCACATATCTGTTGTATGTCTTTATCTCCTTTCCCGCCCTCGTCCTGACCTTCCCCGTATAGCCTCCAGGCTTTCTCGCTCCCAGGTTCCATGTATCTCTCCATCCTCGGTGGTGCAGTATGGGGCGTCCCCCTCGCCCTCCCCCTCGCCTGCACTTGTGTCGCAACTGGCGCTACACTCTGCTATTTCATCAGTGCCGCCTTTGGCCCCGCCCTCCTCACCGTTCCCAAGTGGAAGGCTCGCCTCGACACCTGGTCCGAGAAACTTCGTCAACAGAAAGACAATATCATCTCTTTCCTCATCATCCTCCGCATCGCACCGTTCCCCCCACACTGGGTCATCAACATTGTCTGTCCCCACGTCGGCATCAATCTCCTTCCGTTCTGGTCTAGCACTTGGCTCGGCGTCTTTGGTGTCACTGTCATACATACAACCATTGGTGGTGGTCTCGACGAAATGACGTCTGCCGCCGATTTCAACCTCTTTTCCTGGAAAAACTTTTTCCTCTTGTCCGCTGTCGTCGTCGGCGTCTTGATACCCGTCGGCCTACGTTACTACTTCAAGCGCGAGGTTGCGTCTGTCACAGCCGTCGAAGGTGCTGACCTGCCCGAGGAATTACCCCAAGATGGCGATGTCCACATCCTTGCCGTCGGCCCTCTCCCGCTTTCGAAGCAACCCACGTCCCCCCATGTGGCAAGCATTTATCCCAGCAAAGATAATGGATTCTATGCCGATCAACAATTCGAACAAGACGAGGACATTGATGATGATGACGACGACGAAGATGTTATATTAGAGGCAGGACCAGCCATCGTGATTAAATCATCAGAAGACGGGAGCAGCTCGGGAAGCGCCACCCACTGACATCCTATCTACACCCTATTAGAAACGATCCGCATTTCGTCATGTATCCGCCACTACATATTGTATCGATCACTATCGTATCTATACTATTAAACATCGATTGCGATCCAGATGAGTCGGCTACAAATGTTCGCCTCCGAGAGTGGCTGCGCTCCACAAATTTAATGGCCTAGGGCTGCGCTCACGTTCCGTACCCTACCTGCGTTCACCGTCAGTACTTTTCGTATGGCTTAATCCTGGACTGACCGTCGTCAGTTCCCGCATGCTACATGATACCAAACGATCGTAATTCACCCGACGAAGATCCTCCAAACCAAACGCCACTTGCAAATGTGTCCACTCAATCGCCCACGACAAGAAAGACGGTACTTCCAGGCGCAAAGTCAGGATCATCCTCAGGGTCCCCCAAGCCATATTCCATGACACCGCCGTCTGACGTCCCTCCACGTCCCTCCACCGCACCGCCTCACCCGTCCTCCGACACGGCCAAAGGCAAAGTGCCACAGACTGACCTACAAACCCGTACGAGGATTGTATCCAATCTTCGTGCACGCAATCTTCTCCTTCAAAAAGCGATCTCCCACATCGACGATGCCGTCCTCCACCTAATGGCTGCCCGATCCGGCATCCCTAGTTCCAAGATACAACAAGTACGCGGCGAAGCGAGGAACAGGAAAGATTTGCTAGATAGAGTTGACAGAGCCATCAGGATGGCCCAGGATGGTGAACTACACGACGAAGGCGAAGACACGAGTGGAGGCGTTAGGTCAGGGGCAGGTGGTGAGAGGTATGCTGGTGCCCCCTCTTGGTCAACGTGAAACGATGTTTAATCGATTCATGAAAGGCCTTCCACGGAGTCTGGGCCCTCTGACTCACTTCAGGCAGGTGGAACAGCGTCGCTTGCCCCTCAAAATGCTATTCGTCCACTTCCCTCTGACGCTTCCTTGGACGCGCCTCAACTCCGCCGATCGTCCTCCCAACCCCAGCTGGGCCCCTCCACAGGACAACCACAAGTCCCCACGAAGATCTACACGCTCCCCGAACTCATTGAACGCCGGAAGGTTCTTCAGGAGTCGATCGAGTCTTGGCAAAAATTCGCTGCAGAATTGCGCGCCGCTCAACCGCACCTCGAGGCGCAAGCGCGGATTGCCCCCAGTCTGCCTGATGCTGTGGCAACCACTGCCACTACCGCACCTTCTACCCAAGCTCAAGAACCTTCGTGGACAGTCAAATACCAAAGAGCGCAGTTTGAGATAAAGCGCCGTGAAGACCTGTTGCTCCGACTAAATCAAGCCATCGCTCAGGTCTCACACCCAACTCCAGAACAGGAACAATTTGCCGCTCTCGCATCATATATCCCTCCTGCGCTGGACAAGCCCCGGTTTGACGCAGCGTATGCTCATTTTTGCCAGGGCAAGTCCATCCGAATGAATACGACTATCGTTATGCCAGATGTGAGCAAACCCGTGATCGATGTATACGCATTGCATGTCGCTGTCATGCAGGAAGGAAGTTTTGCTAGGGTTGGTCATCGAGTTGCTTCCTTTCAGCGTGCTTTGTGATAAGCTTTGACTATCGTAGGTATCAGTTCGTAAATCCTGGGACGTGGTCGCGGCGCGTCTCGGGTTCATCCATACGGCTGCAACAGCGACCGAGCCGGCAAGGTCCTCTCCCGAGATAGCAGTCCATCTAGAGAACGCCTACAGAGAACGCCTCCAGCAATTCGACCATCTCTATGTGAGTTCCGTCATCGAGACCGTCCGAAAGCGGATGGCAGAGCAACAGAAGAAGCCTTGACTGAACGTCGTGGTCGTTGGGAGGATTGTCGCGTCACCCCAACGCAACACTTGCCCTTGTTGACTTGACGGACATGGACAGGTTCCAGTCCCTACTTTAGAAGCTTGACGATCCATTTTTGTTTAATATGGGGGGAAGGATCTGGGACCAGCATCATTTGCACCGCAGCCATTTCATGGATCATCATTATTCGCAGATTTCGACCATACATAACATCATTTACAACTCGGTTTGTTCATCTCCACGCTGCTATTCATACCCATACCTAGCAACAACGTTACTGGTTTGGCGATATCGTTCCCACTAGATGCTTGTGAAAGTCGGAAGCAGAACCTCTCTGTCAACATACGTACGACTTGAAACGTTCCATTCACGATCGAATAAATAAATAAATAAAGTATTTGTTGAGTCCGTGCGCTGCCTCGTTTCATATGAAGTCTGTGAGCGGAAAAACAATACTTACCACTCACGGACTGGAATGGGATCTAAGGCTCACAGTCCGAGAACGAGGGGAAACATATGGAGTTCACGGCGTGTGATGGTACACCTACCGCCAACGATTATCTCAAGAGGAGGGTGTGCGGGTATCGGTGCGGGACGGCGCGGAAAGACATATATTTGGGACATAGTTGCGAGATGTAAGTAGGGTTTTTATCTGATAACTCTATCCAGTGGAAAGCCAAGAATATACAAAATGACACATAGAAATCCGAGAGAGGAAGGGAAAAAAAAAAAAAGCGAGGCATTCTCCTCCTCGCAGAAGAGAACCAGGGCAAGCTTCGCACGCACGTTCGCGTCTGGTGTACTGGATCTGATGCTCCACCAAGGTGAGGCGTGCTTAACAGTGAGGCAAATAATTTATGATGAAATAGATAACAACACATATTGTTAGCTCTCGGAACCAAGGTTACTCCGACAGAGGCTACGAGGGCGCAGGTTGGGAGCCGCTCGTTGGGGGTTCCCAGGCGCTACGACCGCCAACGAGGAGCTGTGTGGGTCAACGGGACGTGCTGTACAAGTGAGCCCCGTAGTATCCGCGGAGGAGTATGCATGAATATACCTGGTATTTTCTGTAATAAAATTGTCGCCCCGATACCTTTTTTGGGATACCAGACGACGACATTTCAAAGTCCGCCGTGGTCCGTTATGGTCTGTGCTTAGCAGGTGTTTGGAAGTCGGACCCAACCTCGCTCCCACCACCAGCATCCTCCGTGCTTGCTGCTGCTGTTGCCTATCCCCTTCCCCGCCGTTGTGCACGGCCCCCTCATTCCCGACAGTGCCCTTGGTCACACCTCGTACCTCGAGCCCGTCCCGGCCGTCCTAGCGCTCTACAGCACCCTAAAACATCCATCGTCCTCCCTCCACTAAACCCAGGACTTCTGGATTATGGCCGATCGCATGCACCCGTACTCCATGTTTCCCCAGAATATCTCGGCCAACCCTCTCCAACAGTCCCAGATTTCTCAGCAGCCACCGCAGTCTCAACAGTCCGACCCTCAAATGATTTCGGCGCTCTCTAACCCCGAGCACGCTCGCATGTGGCAGCAAATGAATCAGCTCCAGAACTCATACCGTCCTCAACAGTCGGGCGATTTGGCCACTTCCCAGATGAACCACCAGGCAAGTATCTCCCTGCGCTTTTTTTCCCCTCCCCACCTCAGCTTCGTCTGGGAAAATTCTTTCGCATCACGTTAATGAGATGTGCATGTCTTATCCATATGCGATGATGATACATAGTCAATCCCCCATTACTCCGCATGTAATATCTTATCACTTGGTGCTGCGCTGGATACGACCTTGGCTCCCGCCCAAGTCCATGCCTCTGCAGCCGATTTTCCCATAATTACGTTTATACTGACATTTTCCCTGTTTATATCTAGGAATTTGCTCGAGGGCAGGCTCTCTCTCATGGCCAAGGTCAACCCATTGTTCGACAGATCCAACAAAGCTTTGGGCTCAACACGCAGCGTATGAACCCCCCTGGCCCAGTTTTCCACGATCCCCAGGCCAACCAGCCCCAGTCCCTTATACCGCCTAACTTTTCCAACGTGCCCATGAATACCCAGCAACAAATGAAGGCAACGTTCAACATGAATCCTATGGCGCATGCGGCGATGAGCAATCCCGGTGTCTCCCGCCAGCTCAAGATGCTCAATCAGCAGGAAATCGTTCGTCTCCAGCAGTCAGGTCTCGGCGTCCAGCATGCACCGAACCAATCAAATGCCGTGGACATGTTTGCCTCCACATCCATGCAACCTTCCCAGGACCAAATGCACGGCTCCCCCCATCCCGCTGCGCAACCCGTAGGTCCGTCTGGTCCCAGTCAGGGGATGGTGCCTGGGAGCCAGCAGCCGGGTGTTCGGAAGGCAACGATAACGCCGGCCGAGTTTCAGGAGAGGAAGACTTTTCTGCTCGCTTCGATCACACAATCTGAGCGCAACGTGGCGTCGCTCTTGCAGACTGCACAGAATATGACTTCCATTGATCAGCACATGCAACAAAAGCTAGCTCAGCACAGTGCTGAGCTCGCTAAACGGAAGGAGATGTATTCCAAGCTTGTAGCCACTTTCGGCGCCATAGTGACTCAGCATTTGGCGAATGGTATGCCGCCCTCGAATATGCCTCATATGTATGTCCTTTCAACCGCAGAATTCTTGATTATTGTTGACATTTTGGTAGCAACCCTGTTGTACATTCCACCTCGCAGCAGCCGGCAGCCGCGTCCAACGCCCAGGTCCAGCCTGGTTTTGTTGCTCAAGCTAGTCAACCTGTGAACCCACAGTATAACAACATTCCTGCTGGTAATGGCCCATCTCCGATGCCTACCCAGAACCAAAGTGCTCCAAGCCAGCAAATCCCCATTCCGCCCACGCAGATTGTACGGCCAAATACCATCCCTCCTCGAACAGGAAGTACCCCTCACCAAATTTCTGGCGGTCAACTACCGAATATGTCTCCTAACCCGGGGAATTTTGTGATCCATGGGGGACAGAAGGTCCCCAATCAGGCTCGGCAACCGGTGGTTATGCCACTGGATAAGCAGCGGTTTGAATCCACGTATTCTCAGTTCTGTCGAAGCCAAAATATAAATACAGGCCTTCGTGTGACCATAGGGGAGAACAGAATGGTGGATTTGCATCAATTGCACGCTCATGTCATGCATGAAGGTGGCGCACAATTAGTAAGTTACCTTGATGCAGGGCTATCTGAAGGCTAATTGCGAACCCAACAAGGTTAATCAACAAGATATGTGGCCTGTCATCGGCGGTCGGTTAGGCTTCATTCAGTTTCCCGGGACCGACTCTGAGCCAGCCCGGTGTGGGCCTGGAATTGCCCAACAGCTTCAACACACTTACGAACAGTGTCTTCAACACTTTGAGCATGCCTATGTCCTGACAGTCAGAAATCGCCCAACGACAGGGTCACCACAACAGCCAATACAACAAATCAACCAGAATCCCCCTCCCATTAGTAACAATGCGACTCCTGGCATGTCTGGGAATCCTCCGGAGATGCCATCAAATCCTCGCCCTCCGCTTTATAATCAGCAGCTCGTTGCCGCAGCGGCGCGGTATGCGCGTATGAGCGTACACGACATGCGTGCACAACATGTTCAAGAGCAGATGATCGACTTTGTGGAGCGTCATCGTTCCGAACTTTTGAAGTTTCAGCAAATGCAACTACTTGCGAAGAGAAATGCGGAACAAGAGCAGCAGAATATCGCGAATGCGCAGGGTCGGTTACCCAATATCCATGAGCAAGCGTCCGTCAATTTGCAGCCTGGCGTTCAGCGACCCCCCCAAGGTATTGGAGCAAACACGATGGTTAGTGTGCCGTCGGGCGACACAAAGATGGTGAATGGATCCTTCATGCCGGAGAATGTTGCAGCTGCACTTCATAAGCAGCCGCCAACGCAGGATCAAATCTACCACGCGATATCGACGATAAATCAACTTAAGCTCGTATTTCAACAACGTAACGAGTTTTCTTGATATTTGCTTTGTTGTCACTTATGCCCTGTTTAAGGTCTCTACGCAATGAACACCACGCAACCAATCCCGGACGAGCATCGACTGGAATACAATCAACTCCTTGAACAGGTGTTCAAGATGACTTCGGAACTGGATACAAAATTGCATATGTATTTCGTAGTTTTTAAAAATGAAGACCTTCTCCGCAAATACGTCGCCATCGTGAGTTCCTTTGTCTCGTTATTCCTGTCATGTTTACATTGTGACCCTCTCTTTCAGGTGATGACAGTGGCGAGGCAAAGGCAGCTCGTCTCCACTTCTTCACCTCAGTACATTATTAACCTGACGAGTCTGCGTACCATGCACGGGCAAATTCATAAGCTCAACGAGGAATTTGAGAATCGTTGGCGTGCGGTGAGGGCGTCTGCTGTCGCCGCTGCTGCCAATCCTCAACAGCACGCTTCACTCACACCTACTCCTCGCGTAAATCCTGCTATCTCGGCGCCACCGACACAGAATACATCTCACCTGACCCCTGCCTCTCAGGGTATTGGACGTCCAAGCTCTATCAATCCTTCTCCACCGCATCAATCCCTTCAACCCCCACCTCAGTCCCATTCGCAGCCTAACCCGTCCCAACCCCACTCGCACCAACCATCTGTATCACAACCTATTAAGAAACCTTTCCGTCCCTCTATTCCGCCCAGTCCGTCAGCTCCGCCAGCCCCCTCCACCCTCGCATCCCCTACTCCTCCACCTGCGGTAGCAATATCGTCTACCCCTGCAACCAGTGCCCCCACCCCTCAAACCACAGCCGGTTCACCGCAGACCCCGAAGTCACCGCCGTCGAGAGTGGTCGCCAAGAATAAATCCACGACTCGAGCTACCCGGAAGCTGTCGACAGCGGGTAAAGGTCCTGCGACACCGGATATGGCCCCTTCCGTTGTCGGAGTCAAGCGTCCGCCCGAAGAGGATGTCGCTGCCCTCACTAGTGTTGCCCCTTCAGAAGCCGAAGCAAGTAATGTACCATCACCAAAGAAGGCCAAAACGGAATGGGAGGGCGAGACGAGTGAGGCACTTCTCAAGAAGCAGCAAGAATTGGAAAACATCAAGACCGAGGATGACGCCGCTGCATTCTTTGATCGCATGAAGGAATACCTTACCACGTCTGCGTCTACGGACAACGAAATTCATCATGACATCGCCTCCACCTTGGATCAGCTTTTGGCAGGCGTGGCTCAGGAGCCTGCGGACGCGGCCGCAACGGCTGCTGCTCTTTCTGTACACGGAGTCGGGGATGCTGGTCCACCGCCCACCGCTCTCTCGCCTCATATGGGTCCCGCCAACGATGCGTTTTTGGAGTACATTGATTTCTCTTCCTTCACCACACTCGAGGACGAGGATAGCGATTCCAAGGCACCTACGCCCGATCTTGTCCCTTCGTCCGAGACCAACCCTAGTCCAGAGTCTGGCTCAGAGGGTGATTTGCTGGGCGGTACCGGATCGCCTGATAAAGCCAAAATTGAAGAGCCAGGCGACCGCTCTGATCCTCTTCGACTCGGGTCTCTAAGAGAAATTGACGGTGGGGAGTCAGCATATTATCAGGCCGACAACTGGAAATGGGAGGGCCCGATGCATACGCTCGATCAGCCATGGGCAATTTTTACTTCATAGTATGGTCTCGTCGGATCGTGTGTTCTAGTTATTTATTTGCTCTCATCTTTATGCTGGATATACTCATTTTTCCCTCCTCGCTCGCGGTGACCTACTCATCTTCATCCAGACCCCTGTTATCCTACTATCCTTCTTGGTTTATGTGTTGTTGCTCTGTATTCCTAATGTTGTTCTACTCTGCTATCGCGTATTCTTGTTCAGACCTTAGTCTCTTAATGGATAGCTAACTCTTGAGTTATGGTGTTGGGAGCGTACAATCATTGAATTGACGAAGGACGTATCATCATCTACTTTAGCCCGTCTGGGGGTTTAAAGGTACGAGACTGGCGGGTATTGCTGAGTATCCGCGCTTTCAGTAAAGCAAGGGGGTCACGACCTTGCGAAGAACTCATCGACGAAAGAGATAAAGGAACAGCGGAGCTCTGCAACCTCGCTCTCCTGATGCTTGTCCGCGCCTCATGTTCTCTCCTGCCTCTCTCCCACTGTTCTCGAGCCATATTCTTGGATTCGTCGTCCTCTGCTGCTAGTTGTAATGTTTCTGGCAACCCATACCGGCCTTTGAGCTGATCATCGGCCGCGCGTTTCGCGGCATCAATCTTCTTCTCCGTACGAAAACGCTTGCGAACGAGGGACGAGAGCGCATAGGGATCGCTATTGTATCGATCGGACACCTCTTGCAAAGATTCGAGCCGAGGTACCTGCACTTTATTGACGTGGTCCTGAGCGGCCGTCGATTTCTCTAGCGCTGCGAGCGGATCGGCGGGGCCAGCATTGCCGTCAGTGTCTACGTTCGCGCGGGCACGTTTTAGATACTCGACAGGAAGGGTGAAAAAGGTATCACGCGTACCATGTATCGCGAACCCGCCATTCTCTTCAGGGTTCCATTCTTCGTCTTTCTGCCTCGCACCAGAGACGACGACGTAGCGGGTATTCTGGAGTGGGTGTGAGACATACGCCCGGCCGACGAACTGGGACCACCGAACCTTTGGATCTGTCTGAATCTCAAACCAGCCATCACACAGGTGACACTTGCATCGAAAGGAATAGATGGGCGTGGAGTAGTAAGACCCGACTTTCTTCTTCTCTGCATTGTAGCGTACGCCCATCCCAATGTGATTGTTACATGTTCCACTGGAAGAGCACGTGAGCCACAGTTGGAGGGAGGATGGGAAGATGAAC
>JBBPUP010000094.1:20480-33858 GCA_038094735.1 Exsudoporus floridanus
GATCGTCATCAATAGAGGTGATGCAAGCGTGATCAACAAATTCCATGCCATGATTCGAGAGCTCAACGGCGTTCTTGTGCCACCAATTCTCCATATCTCCACGCGAGTTCTCTAATCCGGTTACGACGACGACCATGGGGACAGGGTTTCCCCGGGTCAATGAACATACTGAACGGTAGTGGCGGACCAGCGCTCGTGTGGCTCGGGAGGCGCGAACGCAGTAGATTAAGAGAGTCGGTTCGTTCTTTTTGAGGCGATTTCGAAGAAACGTTTTCAGACTCCTCTCTCTGATCGCAGCTCGGAAGAGTCCAAAAGAACCTCCGTCGAGACCGGCCGTGTCCCACAACTTGTACCTCCTTCCATCGATGCCTACATCGTATTGCTGAGTGCGGGTAGTGCACGCATTCGCATCTGGAGAGGTTTTTGCGACCTGCGAGCCGACGATAAGGTTGATGAGGGAACTTTTCCCTACACCACTCTCGCCAAAGACGATCACGTTTTGCACAGGGCTCGATTCTTGCTGGAGAGGTTACATAAATACAGATTACACTCGAGTGAAAACATTTGCGAAACTCGACGAACCATGACTGACATCGGGATACTTAGTCTCCGATAGGCACGAAACGTTCTCTGGGAAGCCCGAAGAATTGAAGCCAAGTCTGCTTACTTGCTGGAAGGTCAAAGTGTGGCTGATAGTAAAATTATTAGACTGGGTGTCCGGACCATGCCTCCCCCACACCCACTGAACGGTGTAGTCCTGATATCTGGAGTCATAGCAGTGTGACTGATGTGTCGCTGCACATGAGGCCTTTCATGAAAAAAACGCCCCTTCATGATGAGACTCTAGAGTCCGACTGTCGCCGACCACGCTGCTACTATGTTGTTGTTCGGCGCACGACACACAGAGTATGGCACTTGAAGCTCGAAGTTGGACGTTCACCAGGATTTTCCACTGTCTCGGTGCCGCCAGGAAAATTGAATTTGCCTCGGTACGGCAGATAAACGTTCCAAGCGGAGTCTCGTCGATAGTATCACCAAACTCAGTCCAGGGTTGCCGGCCTTGCCTGCGCCATGAGGCGTTCAAATTTGGCTGCAGCGTCATGATACATCAGGTTAGTCGTTACCCAATCCTACCTTGCGCTGTTTCAAATACATAATACAGGTCCCCAAGTTTTGTTGTCCTCGAGAATGAGGGACTAATGTCACTGTGAGCGTCCATGGACAACCAACTGTCCGAGGGGATCCTTGGGGGTTTTCGGACCCTGCTGATATGTTAAGCCTGGGCGGGAGTACCCTATAACCCACTCCATGGACGTCTATCGATCAATGTGTTGGCACTAAGCCGCATGGTTCGCCATGAGGCGGCGCTGACTGCCTTTGAACCTTTCCTTCCAAACCTCCCCGTTCAAACCTCCATCCAAGTCCTTCTGCAGAATCCGGGGTTCTTTCAGTCTGCCCATGACAATGAGCTCAGATTCGTTCATCAACCTCTCAAAGGTAAAACCACATTCCCATGAATTGTTGGTGTCACCACCGTTGATGTTCGCCATCTGGGTTGCTTGCGCTCTAGGTGAAGTCTAAGCTTCCGTCTTTCACGCTCCGTCAGGCGACACAGGGGAGTAGATCCCTTTTCCGTACTTCTTCGAACGTGCGAGCAGCTGGGAGCACCGAAAGTTTCTGTGTGACTGGTAATACTTGAGCAGACGGTTCTTATCTAGTAGAACTCATGTGCGCTTTTCCCAGAGCCACCGCCCGCAACGCCTCAGACCATCAATGTCGTACTTTTCGGCGAAACCGGTGTTGGTAAAAGTTCCGTCATCAACCTCATCGCTCGGAAAGAGGTTGCAAAAGTCTCATCGGACGTCAATGGTTGTACGATGCAGTCCACGCGCCACGATATCTCCTTTGATGACATGAATTTCGCCATATTCGATACCATCGGTCTCGAGGAACCCCAGATGGGAGTCAACGGCTACCTGAAAGCTATTGAAAAGGCGTACGAGCTCATCACGAAGCTGGGTGCTGCTGGCGGCATCCACCTTTTGTTGTTTTGCATGCGCGGGGGCAGAATAACGGCGACTACACAGAGCAACTACCGATTGTTCTGCGAATGTCTCTGCGGCACAAAGGTACCCATAGCGCTTGTTTTCACCGGCCTAGAGAGGGAGACAGAAATGGAGGACTGGTGGACGAGAAACAGGACCCACATAGAGGGCTACGGCATCAAGAGCGCCGGCCATGCTTGCATTACAGCAGTCCAGGATGACACTCCCGGAGAAGATCTCAAGTACACGGAGTCGCAAAATAGGATACGCGAGCTTTTGAAAAACTGCGCTCTCAGACACGAAGCCTTTTTACCGGAACCACACACCTGGTTCGCCAAGTTTGGGAGGGGATTGAAGAGTTTCATCGAGAAGCATAAGAACCCAAAGAGGAGAGATGTTATGAAGGTATTGACGAATCGCTGCAAACTGGACCAAGAGACCGCAAGGAAGATCGCAGATATGATGGAGAAAAGCGAACCGGAGACGAAGGACGACTCGGGGGGCGGGGGGGTCGGGAACACGGAAGGTCGATCTAACCCAGAAGCGGAGGTCGATGGAAAGGATGAGATGGATGTGGCGAAAGAGAACGATTCAAACGGCGATGCCCCGCCGGACCAGCAGGGTGACGTCAAGGCCGAGTCTCAAATCCGGGGGATGGAGGAGACGGACGAGAGAAGGGGTGCAAAGAAGAACGTGGCAAAAGACCATGCCCCGCCGAACCAGCTAGACGATGTCAAGGCTGAGCCTCCTGTCGAGGAGGTGGAGCGGAAGGGTGAGATGAAAGCTGTGAAGAACGCGGAGAAAGACCATACTCCGCCGAACCAACCGGGCGCTGCCAAGGCTGAGTTTCGTGCCGAGGGGATGGAGAGGAGGGCTACGAAGGAGGCGGTAAAAGACCATACCCCACCGAACCAACTTAGCGATATCAAGGCTGAGCCTCGTACCTATGCGACGGGGGGGAAGGATGAGCGGGAGGTCGCGAGGCGGAACGTGATGAAAGACCGTGCTCCGTCGAACCAGCCGGGAGACGTCGAACCTGAGCCTCGTACCCGTGCGACGGAGAGGAGGGATGAGAGGGATGTTGCGAAGCAGAACGTGGTGAAAGACCGTGCCCCGTCGAACCAGCCAGGAGACGTCAAACCTGAGCCTCGTACCCATGCGACGGAGAGGAGGGATGAGAGGGATGTTGCGAAGCAGAACGTGATGAAAGACCGTGCCCCGTCGAACCAGCCAGGAGACGTCAAACCTGAGCCTCGTGCCCATGCGACGGAGAGGAGGCATGATAGGGACGTCGCGAAGAAGATTGGGGAAAAGGACCATGCCCCCTCGAACCAGCCAGGAGACGTCAGGTCTGAACCTTGTATATATGCGACGGAGGAGACGAATGGGAGAAGGGTTGCGAGGAAGGACACAGCGAAAGAGAAAGACGGTGTCCCGTCGAACCAGTATGGCGATGGCGAGGCCGAGTCTCGTATCGATGGCGGGCAAATCAAGTTCGGGAACGGTGGAGGCCACTCTGAGGGTACGAAGCCAGGCGATTTCAAGAAGTGGATAGCTCCACCGGTATCTTCTCGGTCGAGGCAGTTTGTCGGTTCCCAGTCGTGACTACATTCTCATAAATGTTTTGTACTACATGTAACTCAATTTTCACCTTGAGCTAACCCCCAGCGTTAACTCTAGTTCATGGGCAGCAGTGGCCACCAAGCTGCTGAGTTCATTCCGATTTAACTTGGTAGGAGCGACTGTTTCATGTCACGGTTGGTCCTCACATTCTTCGCTGCTTGGGTAATGTCCCAAACCATCTCCTTAAGTTCAAGGTAGTCCTCCTAAAAAGAACTCGAGCACTGTAAGGCTATGACGTGAGGTAAGCGATCGCGAGCAGTACATTCGATGACCCAAAGCTACATGGATTACGAAGTGTTGCAGACGTATCATGCGAAAATGCAGCTCTTGATCAATCTCTTTGAGGTACTATGGCCCAGGCACCACCGTGACGGAGTAGCAATGCATTCGTAAAGGTACCTATCATTGATTCCGTTCTGACATGACTCTACACTAGAACATATTACGGCGTTAGTTCCGCCATTACCGAGTGAAAGCGCGCTTAAAGTGTTGTCATTCCGACCCAAGAAAGACCCGGGTTAATCCAAGACGTTTCGTGATTCTGCGAGAAGTGTAGATTGTTGGGCTTGACTCTTGCGAGAATCTATTTGCTCACTCCCGGGCTATATTATACGAAGTCTCACGCAGCGTCCGTGCAACTATTTGTCGTGGATTCGTGGATTGTCCTTTCAAACCATATTTTCCATTTACGACGCAGTGCTAGCCGATGCAAGTTATTCAGAGGCATAAGCGACGATGCACTTGACCGAACCTGATGGTGTCGCTGCCCAGCCAGAGAGGTGAGCGTCTTTACTGGCCGGGAGGTATATGAGTGACGTATTCTATAAGTGGCTATCTATCAGTGCGTGGTAACTGAGAATCTGCCCATCTGAAGCGACTTATGGTTCAAGACGTCGCTTTGTTCATCCGTCGTCCGAGTATTGTTTTCTCGACAGGAAGCGCTAATATCTCCTGCCTGCGGGGTCGGCAGATATCTACGGAAGCCAATAAAGATTATGGTCTGATTATCTTTTGGGAGAATATGTGGCGTCGTCATACGGCAACTTCTCCTGGTCTTCAAAAAATAGGTATTGTCCAAGAAACTGTCCTTATTGACTGGTAACCATGTCTACAAAGAATTCGAGCACTAAATATGTCCAGTAAAGAAAACCCGCCTACAGAACTTTTGGAACTTCGTCAACTTTTCCTCGAATTTTATCAGACACTTCTCCTCGATGAGCGCGGCCAAGGCTTCGTCGGCTCGTTCTACCATCTCCCTTGGACTATTAGGACCAGGATAGTAGGTCGGATTGGCAATGATTTCTCCGCTGTGTGGGGATGACAAAAGTCTCCACATCTTATCCGCAGCCTCATGGTTATCAAGTCCTACGAAAACGATGATAATCGGGCACATCTTTCCACCAAACGATACGTGGAACTGCCCAATAGCAGCCCATGTCCGGTCCGGTTCAGAATCTGCATCAGCGTAAAAGATGAGAAGGTCTGTCCGCTGCATCGTCTCCTCGTAACGTTTTGGATCCCCAAGAACCTGAGCATCAACATAGAGACATTTATATTTTTGGTCTCTATTGCAGGTTGCACCAGGATTTGTTACATTTGGGAAGAGATGGACCCGATTAACCTGCTTCGTGGCATCACAGATCATGATCAGAGGCGCAGCCCTTTTTTCCGTTGAATGGAGTAGAGCGCGAACATCAGGTAACGAGGCGGAAATCAACGCGTCTTCGTCCGCTCTCCAGGTTACGCCATCCAACTTTGTCCGCACGAGATTACGAAGCTGGTCTCGAGATTGTTTTAGCCGGTTTTGAATGGCGGGGTGGTCGCTTCGTATCGTAGTGACGCACGCATGGGCGTCGAACCGCATCCCATGTTTGATCAAGTCTTTTTCATGTTCGGTCCACCACGCCTCCATGTCTCCTTCATAGTTCTCTAGCCCAGTAACAACCAAAGCCACTGGAACTTTCTTGCGACATATTGCGGCATAGAAGATATTGTAGTTGCGGAGAAGCGCTTGCCTGACCCTAGTGCCGCGGACGCAATACACAAGTAGATCGATACCGTTCCATCGAGTTATGTGGCGGAGGAAAGCCTTCAGACTACTTTCCGCCTGTGCGGCAGGCATGGTCCCTGCAGTGCCTTCGTCCAACCCAACGGTATCCCAGAGATTTACACTGAGATCGTCAAGGAGGATCGGGTGGCATTGATACCGAAACGTGCACCCGGCAGCGTTGTTTGAAGTCTGGGTGATATCCTTCCCTGCAATCATGTTGATGACTGACGACTTTCCAACGCCGCTTTCGCCAAACACGACGACATTCCGAGCTCGAAACGGATCGCGCTTTGTTTTTGTCAACAAGTCAGCTAAGCAAACATCGAGACGTGTAGCACTTACATCTGGATCTTGCACGAAAGCAGAGAATGGGGGTAAACCTAACTCGCAGGCACTCTGCGCACACGAATCAGGGATACTGACAAAAGTCGCCGGAATGGTCAATCTGCCAAGGCGCCGTCGAACGTTCTATGAAATGTCAACGATTAGCAATTTATAAGTGCTAATGCCTACAACCTGTGGTTCTTCTAGTACCGAACTGCTAGGTTGCTCATATGGCTGGATATCGACGTCCTTGAATATTGGTAAATAACATGACCGTCGGCGAGGATATAACTATGTAACTTACTGGAACTCGGGATGCCTCATTTGGTGTAGGAAGATTCTGTTTGCCCATGTTCGTGGCCATCTAGCTGCAACAAAGCTGTTGTGATTTGGGGCCTGCACACAGTAGCCGGATGCCAATGATTCCTGAGCCAGTGCAACAGTCGAACGAGGCCCTTGAAGGCATGGCGAAAGCAACTGACTGCCGCGACGCATGTGGGCAGATCAACACAGCTCCAAAAATGAACACAGACTCGCACATGGATGCATCCTGGCTTCAACGCGTCCATAATACGAAATCGCTCCACTGATCCCTTGACCCTCGGCCAGCCCAGTGTCACACACGAGGAGTTCTCATGTTGGTCGGCAACTCATACTGTGTAGCGGAGGTGATGCCTTGCCAACTTGAAGTTTCCCAAGATAATTGATCAACACGGAGAACGTCTTGGACGAGCGGGTTCCTTGCTTCACAGCGTGTCCCTGTCAGAACTTGAAAGTCTCCTCATAAACAGGATTCAGGTATTTGCAAGCTTGAAGCACCAGCATGATATTTCCGAACTGACAAACTCATACATAGTACTTCATGTCTCCACGCGATGTCGCCCAAAATATTGTCATATTCGGGGAAACTGGTTCAGGAAAAAGCTCTCTCGTCAACCTTATCATGGGCCAGAATGTCGCTGCGACGTCTTATGGTACCGACGGGTGTACCTTGGACTCTACCCTATACGAAACCGATGTCGGGGAATATCACCTCCGTATCTATGATACCGTGGGCTTAAACGAACCTCGACTAGGAGCTGAACATTATCTCGCCGCAATCGAAAAAGCTCACCAGCTGATAACCTCCTTAAACAATGCCGGTGGTGTCCACCTGCTGGTGTTCTGCGTCCGGGGTGGTAGAATCACCGCGACCACCCAACACAACTATAGACTGTTCTACGAATTCTTTTGCTGTCGCCTAGTCCCCATCGCACTCGTCATTACAAACTTGGAGTCCGAGACGCCGATGGAGCGATGGTGGCAACGGAACTCGCACGAATTCACCAGATTCGGCATCGATTCCATAGCGCATGCGTGCGTCACCTGTACGCCAGGTTACGGAAACATGTACGCAGACAAATATGAAGAATCCAAGACGGTAATTTCAGATCTTCTTGCCAAGTGTGCTACGCAACACGCCTACGCTGTCGACACTCGAACTTGGTTCACCAACTTCTCGATCTATCTCAGACAACTGGTCTATACTCGACACGTTCATAGCAGGAAGCAAATGGTACACATGTTGATGTCGCGTTGTGGGATGAGTCGGGATGATGCAGAAGTCGTGGTTCGCGGGGTAGAGCAGGGTGGTAGGGAGGAACGCCAACGGAAGGTGGTACGATGTACAATCCAGTAACCGCGTATAGGTTATGTACGCCTCGACTCCTGGTTCCCGAGTTCGCTATCTCGAGTTTCCATGGACCCTCCGACTCCATTGTGTGTATAGCTGATATCTGCCGTCCGTTGAGCCTACAAAGTCACGGCCACGAGCGAACGCGTGATAGGCCAGCGTAAATTTGTAGTCAAATCGGTACATCCGAACCTCCTGACATCAACGAGGCGTTGTGGGAGAAATAGCCAAATTCCCCGTAATCCGCAAGTGACGATGCGGTGAGATTGATCGATCTGAGCAGCACCACGAGTATTCCTTACCGCACCATCCTCGTGACCAAGAGAGACATATCATCCACATTGTGTACTCGACTCACTCCCCGCTCCGCTTTAGCCCATCCTTCCCTGGCACAATTGCCCTCGCCTTCTAGGATCCTTCGTCTCTGCAGAAATGGCCATGGAGAGGCACGCCATTACTCCCCTTGCCGGTTTGCACCCCCAGGATGAAGACCCACCACTGAAGAAAGGAAAGGTCAGAGTCTGTCTCCAATGCCGTGGCGTCTGAGACTAAACATACTCTTGTATCATCTATCAGAGCCAGACTCTACCCTTGCCGCTGACTAGCGAGCTTCAGCCGATCCAGCGGCGATCCAACGTTGTGCTCTTCGGAGAAATGGGAGTTGGCAAAAGCTCGCTCGTCAACCTCATTTCGGGTTTAGATCATGACGTAGCAAGGACTTCGGCTGGCGCCTTGAGCTGCACCTTGGACGCCAGACCCTACGACGTCACAATCCAAGGGCGAGATTTTCGCATATTCGACACTGTCGGCTTGAACCAACCTCAGTCGCTCAGGGACCCTGATTGCCTGATCGGCGCAATCAACAAGGCATACCGTCTTGTTAGGTTCTTGGCCGACACCGGCGGCATTAATTTGCTGGTATTCTGTGTACGAAGGGGTAGGATCACCGCCAATATGCAGCAAAATTACCTGCTTTTCCACGACTTCCTCTGCCACAAGAAAGTGCCTATTGCTATCGTCATTACTCATCTCGAGCATGAAGAAAACATGGAGAATTGGTGGTTAGAGAATGAATCTCACTTCACAGAATGTGGCATTTCCGTCGTCGGTCACGCTTGCACCACCACAAGACGAGAGTTTGGTGACCGATATCATTCCTCCAGGCAGGCCGTCCACGATCTTCTAATCACCCATGGTTGTGGGGTAGGCTTCATGCAGGAGAGGGTTAGCTGGGTGACAGAGTTATTCCAGAAGTTGCTGGATTTCGTGGGCTTTCAACCTCGTTTGGACTCCTTCAAGGTCAGGGCGCAAAAACTTCGCGAATATGGACTTAGGGAGGACGAGATAACCGCACTCCTAGTAAAAATCAGTGCGGTTGACGAAGACATGGAATTCGTCAGGTCACTGCGACCATCTATCTTCCCGCTGCTGCGCGGTCGCCGAAGCACGCACATATGATGTCTATCGAATTAATATTGTGTAACGACATCCCTACCTATAATGCAGTGAGTTATACGTCTGAGCTCTAAGAATCAAGTTGGCTGGCCCTGTCGCCGACATCGTCCAGGCTCGTCGTCGAGGTCTTTTCAAACAGAAAGGAAATAGTTCCCCCTGGGACATCCCGCAAGGTTGGCAAAGGTCGTTTCTCATCCATTGCCACGATGTTCTCGAGGTCAACAGAGGTCAATAATGGATCCAATCTGGGTTGTGGCCTAGCTGGCTCGGCCTGGTCCATGTCGTCATCTTCTGCGATGTAAAGCAGTCGTCGCAGGATATCATCGTGAACGTCGTATCGAGTGTGGTGTCGCAGACAATTTATGTGAGTCCATTCCCCGAGCGCGGCCAGCTCGATTCTCTTCTTTCGAAGATCCTGAAGGCCAAGTTAACACGGGTTTTTTTATCAGTCACAATGGAATTCAGTCACCGCTTTCTCCGCTTTGTCGAGTTGGACTGGGTCGAACTGAGATGCACTGATAAATCCTCGTCCAGAACAGTCGTCATCCCCCTCTGCAGCCACTTCCTCCAGCTTGATACGCGCATCTGTATTATGAACGCCCGACGGTTCCCGACCATCACAGTCACAACCCAAAAGGTCGTGGGTATTGCAAAGTGTGTCGGGTTGAATGCGGAAGATGTCACGAAGCTAAACCTCAATTGAACTCGTCGTTCAGTTTAATCATATGATCACTCACATCTCTCCGGGTGAAGGAATCCGCTTTGGATCCGGCGGTTTCCTGAGTGAACGTTTAGTATGCCAGAAGTCCAAAACAACCGTCTTACGTTTCCCATGAGCGCTACAGGACGGGCAAAATCAGTAAACACATGATCAGATAGATGATGCCACTGACAGTTGCTCAACCCGATCTTGGTGACCTGTCTTTGAAAGATCTTCTCTGTAAACAGACTGTATGAGACACCGGCTATGAAATACTGAGTATACTCGCCATCAATGGTCCCAGCCGTCAAGAATCGGTATATGAAAACTGGTCGTTTTTGGCCATCACTGTATTATGGAATGAGTATTAAACTGAGAAGCGAGGCTCCAGCCGACAGACCGATGGATCCGTGCCATTGATTGTAGGTCATGGCTAGAAGCGAATGTGAAGGATGCTTGAAAAGTTGCAAAGAAGCAATGTACCTTGGATTCCAATCGGAGTCAACGAGGCACAGGCGGGAGGCACCAATAAGATTTAGTCCAACACCACCCGCTTTGGAACTCAGCAGGAACAAGACTATGAATCACGTCGGCAGACATTATGGCAAATCGGCAAAGGAAACAGACAGTGGCTCTGTTGAGAGGACTTGTTGAAGGCATTGACATATTCTTGTCTCTTTGAGGCCGGTGTTTGTCTAGAACCACGTGTCATGAAGTCTCCAACCGCAACTTGCTTTGCACCCACCCGTCTAAACGCAAGTAGGTATAAGATTGTTTCCTGCAGAAAGCTTCGAGAATGTTGAGAGTAGATGTGTAGTGAGACACCAAGATACATTTCTCTTCCGTGTGCTGATTATTGCTCAACCTCCAGCTAAACGCAGACCGTCCAATCTAACATACCTGTCGAAGTGTTTTAAGTAGGCTTGCCAGCGCGGTTAGTTTGCCTTTTAATCTGTCTCATCATCCCGTATCAGGTAAGTCGAAATGCCCTTACCACTGAGAGAAAAGTCATCGATCAGGGCTCGCTCTGGAAGCATTTTCACAGCTTCCGTGATGCCTGGACGTATCTTGTGCTCCCCTTTGGACATTCTGGCTTTGTCAAGTTGAGCTTTTAGTAGGACCGGGCTATTGCTGATTTTTGTCAGCATCCCAATAAGAGCAAGAGACTCGGCAGTCGACCCCTCGATTAAGGTGTCCAGCTTCTCTGGCTTGAGTATTGTAGCAAACATAGAGAGCTGCAACTTCGATGGAGTCACAAACACAACATATTCATCTGCCATACCGTTCAACACAATATAATATGAGATTGCGGGGACTGACGTTTGGGTGGCAAATAACTTTTCAGAATTGTCGCCTCACGTCGCAGCACGAAACTCTTTGCAATGGCGGACAACTAGTTATGTCACGTAAACTGGTCAGAAGTATGCGTTGTATTGAACATACCTGAGCTGATCGCGCTTCCCCGATCTCGAGTTCCTTGGCAGTACGGTCAGGCGCCCTGCTCTTCAGGATAGGAACCTCGTACACCCGTCGAAATGTATTGTAATCATCTAGATAAGGGTCAATCAATGAGGCAGTACCTTGGGTGCAGTGCAATCATAGCTACCAAGTAGACCAGGGTTACAGAAGTCGGCCTATACATTACGTCTTATGTATGCGGTGAAAACAAGTGCCTTGCCATAAGAAACGTACCATTGCATGAAACTCGCTCAAGTCATTCTGGATGGGCGTCCCGGAGAGGATTATTCTCCTAGGGGTACGAAGTGCTTTGAACATCGTAGATGTTTTATTATTCGCAGACTTTAGTCTATGTCCTGTTGGATTCAGGATGAAAAAAGAGACTTAGGAGTGATGATTTCGCAAACCTTCATCGCAAACTATCAGACCGATTGGAGGACTGGTCGTCAAGACTTCAGGTATCTGATCACAGGAAAGTCATTTCTTCACTCACTTGCAATAAGTGAGGTCATTTCTACTGATGTGTTAGAAGCATACCAGGAGTTTGCTTGCCACTCACATGACACTCCTTAATTTCTCGTAACCGATCACTAAGACCTGATGGACTCGTCTGGCGAACAGCAATCATAAGAATCCAAATAACCCTCAAGGTATGCTTTGCATACGAGTTCAAGAACTGCTTGATTTGGGATTTATCTTTGTCCCCGGCCAAAACACCGACGCGGTCACGGCCTAACCTAGCTTGCAGATGTAATCACACTTGGGAGCAGTCTTTGCCAGCCTCGGACTCACCACTTGCGGAACTCTGCGCGCCAATTCTGAAACTGGACTCAGTCTGTATTGTTTAGTTTCCATTTCCCGAGCTCACGCTAATAAGTGACACTGGGCAAACAATCAGCGCTTTTCCGATGACACCCACTCCGCCATAAGGGTTTTGTTCTGCACTAGCGTCAATACCCGAAAATGGTATAGGTATCACCTTACTGAGGAGGGTCCACACTAGTGCGATGGTCTATCTCTAATCAGTTAGAAAGCGCTGGAAGAGACATGACACATGCCTGCAACGTCTTCCCGAGACCCCTGAATGTCACAAAAGTCAACATTTTTCAAAAGCCACAATGGAACACAAGTGACATCTCATCTGCAAGGATGCAACCCTGACCCTCGTGCTTCCGTAAACCCATGACGCACTCGTACAAGAAGCAGACACCTAAAAACCAATACGTATCATTACTATCTCATTGTCGGAAAAAAAGAAGGGACCTTCGATCTGGTGAGGCCGTAAATGTTTTGCAATGATAGGATCAAGAACAACGGGAACAACAGGCAGGTTGCTAGTATACACGTGTCAATTCTGATGACAGGACCGGGTGGATTATGGTACCTTTTGCTGAATTTTTCTGCGTGCTCTTTAGTCGGCGTCTTCATGACCACCGCGCCGTCAGCGTTCGGATCATGCCTAAGCTCAGGGTTGACAAAAGTTCTTTCACAAAGCAAGATGCTCACAAGGGTCCATTTAGCCGTTTCTTAGGAAGTTGGCCATAGAACGAGACGGGCGGAACAAAGTTTTGGGGGACTGACGCCTGGGGAATGTTCTCCTTCTTCGACGAACGATCTTGATGCGGGGTGATCGTAGGGGTTGGCGGCGATCTGTTCCATCTAACGTCGTCAGGATCACTTGCTTCCTCTTCGACACCAGTAATCGACGGCAATTGCGAAGGCGAAATAGATGAATCTAACGAGATCTCCTTATTTCCGGCATAAAATCGATATCCAGTTTGGAGCGGGAGTCCGTCCCAGTCTTTACGTCCAATCCTGTGATGCCGGGTATACCCTCAGCGCGGGAAACAGTAGGAAGTAAGGTCCGAACATTTTACCCTTCTCAGAAATCACAGTCAACTGATTTCCGTTGTGCTGGACAAATGCATCGCCATCCCATGTCTTGTATTTTCTGGCTTGAGGCCGGCGCCTAGATTCTCATTACCGATGTGATCATTAAGACGTGTCAAATGCATACCAGTTTGCCGTCCAGCATGATTTTGATCCTCGAA
>JBBPUP010000094.1:33955-44720 GCA_038094735.1 Exsudoporus floridanus
AGGTTCCAATGCAGGTATATCGGACTGACCGGAGAGTAAATTGACAGGCTGCAGGTCTACAACCTTCCTCGTGGGTGTCTTATAAGGAGTGGCAACACCCGAAGATTTCAGCGGAACAAATTGCTTCTGGCTAGTTGACGTGGAAAGGACAGCGGCGTTTGAGATCACCTTGGAGCCACGACCGAAACATTTCCCAGATAAATAATCCGCTCTTGAAATGGAATGATCAATCCCAATTTCCTTCCCACCGAATGCATACTCTCCGCCTTCCTCCGCTCCAGGAGCGTTCAAGGAGCCAGCCCCAATGCTGCAGCCAAGTACATTCAACTGAGTGTTGCAACAACAGAAAGAGGCCGCATACAATTTTCCTTCTAGATCGTACATGGTCCCTTTTGCACCATTCAATACGAGAACCGCGTCACCATCCCACGTCTTGTGTTTCTTGTACTGAGGCATCCGCCTGTTAACAATAAATCAGGTAGGCGTGTATGAACCGTTATTAATGATGTCGGAAATGAACATACCATTGTATCATCCAGTACCCCTCCTTGGAGTTTCCACTAGCACGCTCAGGTACACCATGATCACGGGGGCTATGGAGTGCGAGTCTCTTCCGACTGGTTTCATCCATTGGTTGCTTTCGCTTCTCTCCGACGACGGGAGACTGGAACGAGGGCATTGAAGCCGTAGGATGAAAGCTACGCGTCTGCCAGTCGTTTCTGGGATCTTAATCCTGAGTAAGAACGCGTCGTGGCAAATCCAAGAAACCCTTTTATTCGACGCGTCTGTGGCACCAGACGCGGACAATGCCGAAGTGCCCATTACTTAAGGTAGAAATACATAAGCAGTACTAGTCCTAATAGTAATGTGCACGATCTCTTTAATTGTCATGGTCGCAACCAGCGGACCATCTTTTCTAACGATGCAGTAGTCGCCCACAACTAAACATAGAAATTGCCCTCACAGACTGCCATACACGAGTTTTCCGTCAATGAAAGTCGCTTGTACTCGCGTTTTAAGGATTTCGTTTGCCGGAACTATCATGATATCTTGGGAGAGAACGACAAAGTCTGCACGCTTTCCAGGGGTGATCGATCCGAATGTGTCCTCCATGAAGGAAGCGTAAGCGGCGTCGATGGTCATACCTATCAGCTCCAATCGTGAGACACCTTAGTTATAGGTAAGAGACACCACAAACACACCTCGTAAAGCTTGTACACGACTCAGACGTTGTTCTGGGAACCTGGGCGACGATTAGGTTCTGTGTCTGCGAATTTCCGATTTGGTATAGCCACTTACCAACCCGAAGGCCCTTTTGGAGAATCACCGTCAGGAGATAGCCTCGTTACAGCTGCATAGAATCCAGAGAGTGGGTTCATATCCTCCACTGGAAAATCAGAGCCGAGGGCAAGCCGGGCGCCATGGTCTACAAGAGAGCGGAAGGCATACAAACCTTTCACTCGCTCAGGTCCCTGCGGTGAATGCAGTCAACAAGAAGATTGACAAAACCCACCCTTCATACGCACGAGACGGTCTTCAGCATACCACATATCGCTGATGCTGTACAATAAATGGGGTCAAAGTATGTCACAGGGTGTAAGGAAGACAGGAGATGACGCACGCATGAGTGGGTTGCACACTTGCGATTACTTCGACGCAGAAAAGTTTTTTTAGACGTGCTTCCTCCAGAGTCGAGACCATGCTGACGTACCACCTAGCTTGCCTACACGAATCATGTCTTCCTCTCTGAGTATCTGAGCATGCTCGAGACGAGGTCTCAGCGCTGTAACGTTCACATCCCTAAGAGCAACCTCGAAAGCATCTAGGACTATACTGTTCGCGTAGTCGCCAATGGCGTGAATATTCTGAACGAAGATGTTAAGATGTAGCCACTTCAAGTTTGAGAAGATCTCACAACTTGCCACCCATCTCTCAAAAACCGAGGAACGACATCACGCAATACTTCTTCATCCAGACGCAGAAACCCCTTCGTTCTAGGATTGTCGTGATAAGGCTCATACAACTGGCGTTCAACCGTCGTTAGGAATGCCTCACAGGCGTTCCCGGATGCATTACTTACTGCTGCCCCACCTGACCTCAAAGCACCTACGCAACCAAATGATATCAATGCGTGGATTCGGCATATAAAACTGCCCTGTTACCATCTGCGAAGATTTTGACACTTCTAGCATTAAGGCGACCGTTCCCCGCATTAATGATAGGTTTCGAAATATTTCCCCAATAGAAATCAAGCTCGTCAAAGTAACGCATTCCATAGATCCGGATCTGAATGAAAGGTGATAACAAGATAAATGAGAAGTTTTGTGTCATACTTACAGGAAGTAAACCTTCAGCTGCTTGTCTTTTAATTGTGAGATGAGCCTCCGACTATTAAACCGTACTGTAATCTTACCTCTTGAAAAAATCGAGTGAAACGGGTCGGAGACCAGCGTCATGTATAGACGTCAAACCAAAGGACAAGGCATCCTTCGCAGTTATTACGAAACGTCTACGAAGGTCCTCTTCTGTTGGAATAGGTCTCTTCACCAATTGCTGTGCATTGTCAAGTAATACACCTCGCGGGATATGAGGCTAGGCATCGCGCAGGCTGTGGATAGACCCGACGAACCAGTTGGATTTCCGAGTGTATCGCGAACTACGACACCTCCTTCCACATCCCTCGGTAAAGGACCACTCGATTGAAGTATCGTCTTGGACACCCACAATGCATGACCGTCCTTGCTTTGAAGCACTACCGGCCTCCCACGGATGACTGGATCCTTATCGAGAGCATCCTTTGTGGACCGCGGGAATGTGACACATGTTTACAGACGTGAAGACCAGGAACGACAAAAGATACATACAGCGGTAGGCCACTCTTCCACCGGCCAGGAAGTGTGGTCCCAACCCCAACCTTCTATGAGTTTGGTTGTATTGTGGTAGACATCCGGATGCTCCACGATATAGTCTCTGACGAGCGCAATAGTCTCTGCGAAGAAAAAAATGATGAATTATGGAAACGCCCCTTGACAGTGAATATTTACCATTGATGGACCCGCCACCTTCCAAGGGTAGTTGTCGATTGGCACCATACTCTAGTATGTGTGCATGAGAGTCTACACAACATTTTTACTTTGGGCATGATCTGAAGCGGCACCGGACTGACCACTCAGCCCAGGTACCACGATTGACTCGTCGTCGATGTATCGAATTCGCAGCGTCGATCCAGACCAGCGAGCGGAGACATCGTCTAGTATAACATAAGTTAGTCCAAATACGGAAATCACTAGACAAGAAGGCACCTAGAGAGCCAGTATCGATGATGAACTCATCTTGAATGGCGAAACATTGTACAGTGGGATTGGCATCATCGACCGTATAAACCCTTGCACCAGAACGCGAGCAAATAGCGTAACGGTTGAGAAAAGTTGGTGGTGCTAGCATATAAAGCCAGAAAATTGCACACGATAAAAGGACTGGGAGGATGAGGACCGTCTTGAGAACAGCGAAAGTGTTCGGGAGGGCACCCTGTGTCGCATCAGTGTTAGTTTGGGTGCTCTTTTGAGCAAGCATGGAATCTGCGATATTCCGTCGTCGTAACTCAGACATTTCCTTGTCGGCACTGGTGGGCGTCAATGAAACACAGCTGAGAACGTACGGGCGCTGGCGACAGAAGACAGCTGCCTTGGGCGCCTGGGCAACAGGATTTATAGTCAAATAATCTGTCACGCGCTTGCTGAAGGCGTGTTAAAGTACATATGTGAATAGCATGCAACCTAAACGGAGTTTCAAGGCAGCAGCCAGGCGCCGAGTACTGAGTCCGCGCTGAGAAAATGACCGTGGTGTCCGGGCATGGGTTGGAGCTGGAGTAAGTACATGGTGGTTGTGGACATGGACGTGAGAATGTGGTGACACGTTGACACTGGGGCCACCTATACCCGAAACCGTAGTCAGTCAGCGACAAAGCAATTCAACGTCTTGTATTCCTCGTCCGCCATGCCATGGAATCATGCACTTCGTGCAAGAGAGAATTGCTTCTTCGCTTCTCTGAGCTCGCACAAGGTCCTACTCTACGCCACGATATCTTCTATCGCCGTCTCTGCCACGATTGCGAGTGCCCTTAGGAGTCATAGCAATTTCTACTCTCTTGTTATCCACCTCTCCAAGAGCAATCGGAGTGTTTTGGTCAGTTTTCACCTCCAACTTACAATGTCCTCTCCATCTCAGCCTCCGTCAGATCCTCGCCAATTTCGGGCTCTTGGTTGCACTGCTATGTGCTCAATGTGCCCAGCGTCTATTCTTTGGTTCCCTCCGGCCTCAGGAAATTGAGGCATGTCCCTACGTCATGCTATAAATCAATTCAATGTATCTAATGATCGATCCAGCGACTTTATGATCGTCTCTGGTTCTTCGTGACCGAGTCACTCCTCGCATTTACTATTTTCCGAGATGATTTCGATATTCCGTTCCTTCTCATGTTCGGGTTCTTGCTTTTTGTCAAGTCTTTCCATTGGCTAGCTTCCGACCGCATTGAATGGGTACGTTGTTCACTCCCTTGTCATTTGTATCCATTCCCAGACGACTTTCGTGACAGATGGACCAGCGTCCCTATCCTGGACCACCACTATTGTTTCATCTTCGGATGACCACCTTGTTCACTATTCTTTGGTTTATTGATTTGTTCATGTTCGCATTCGCCGTCGACAGCACAACCAAAAATGGTGTTGGTGGGATGATGATGTTTGCGAATGAAGTATGTATGCCTAGCCTTGCAACGAATTTCTTATCAACAAGTCCAACAGTACGCTATCCTTATGGCCAGTGCTATGAACGTCATCGCCAAGTACCTGATTTGTGTCATTGATCTTCGCCGCGCGCAGCAGAGAGGGGGTGAAAGTGCTCCACCCTGGCAAAACAAGAGTATGTGGATATTTTATGTTGAACTGGTGACTGGTATGTCAACTTTTGCCGCTGCACTCGCTCTGTCCCAACTTCTGGCTGACCGACACAGACTTCCTCAAGCTCATAACATATCTTCTGTTCTTCTTGTTTATCGTGGCTCTCTACGGGTTGCCACTCAACATCATCAGGGACGTATACCTCACTGGGCGCTCGTTTGTTACGAGGCTTCGCGCATTGATCCGATACCGCGCAGCTACCCGTAATATGGATGAGCGATATCCAGACGTAACTGAACAGGAGATGTCCGCCTTGACGGATCGCACGTGCATCATTTGCCGTGAGGAGATGTATTATCAAGGAAGGCCCGGAGGGACACAACCAGAGACACAACCTTCGCCCGATGGACCCAACATGTCTCCAAAAAAACTACCTTGTGGACATATCTTTCACTTCTATTGCTTGCGATCGTGGCTCGAGCGCCAACAAAATTGCCCAACGTGGTAAGCCCTCTAATAATATGTTGTGGTTTTGCCAGTCAATGTTGATTTGATGTTTTGTAGCCGACAGAGTGTCCTTGACAATCTCCCACAGAATCAACAACGCCCGCCTCAGGTCGCGCGACCACAACCGCAGGTTGGAGCTCGCCGGCCTCCAAATCTATTTGGATTTCGCCAGGCTGGCGTTCAGCAACAGCCAGAAAATGATGCCCTTGCTCGAGTTTTGGGGAGATTTGCGCGCAATGCTGCTCAGCCACCACAGGCGGCTGCCGGTCAGCAGCCTCAAGCTCAGGGACCACAGAATACAGGCACTCAGGGTTGGGTTCCAGGTCCGACGCCAGGTGTGGTCATTCAATATAATATCCAATACCAAGGTCGGCCACCCCATGACCAAGTGCCCCAACCCTCGCAGCCTGTACCGCCGTTCACTGGGTTTGTCGGGCCCAATCAGGACTGGCGTCCATGGGATTTGCATCAACGATGGCTTAACCACAGAGGTGCACCAGCTGCCCAGGGACCTTCTCCCAGTGGGGGCGGCAGCCAAGTACCCACATCACAGGCACAACCTCAGGATGTTTCACAAACACCAGCTGAGGCTGCCGCTCACGCTGCCTTGAGGCGCTTCGGTGGGCGCTCGAGTACACCCGCCAGATTCCCGCCACGTTCTGAGACCGTACCTGCCGCTTCGAGCTCCAACGATACGTCCACGTGGAACGTTCCGTCTTTGATCCCGCTGGATGGCAGCCAAGAGAGTCTGCACGCTTCATGTCAGCCGGCAGTACTTGGTCTACATTCTTCCTCACCCACTGCTCCTCCTCAAGCCACGAGCCCACAGTTACGCGATTGGAATAGTAACCACATAACAGATGCCCAGTTAGCGATCCTAGATCGAAACACACGAGAAGCGATTGACGAACGAATACGAATCTTGCAAAGCGTGTCGAGTACGGTAACCTGTTGTATGGAAGACCTCGTCAGAGTGAGAAGCGCTTTCCCGCCGCCTCTGTCTACGGCACCACAGTCCCCCCCGAATGTCACGACAAGTCATGTTCAGTGTATGTTCTACCTCGCAAAGTAACCTACATTGTTAGATTGATTTGTTCTTTCAGCAAATGGAGGTCCTCAACTAGCCACTACCACAACTCCCGAGGCTGAAGCATCGACTAACCCAAGCTCTGGGAATTCATCATAGGGTTATCCTCATGTGAACAGTGGAGTGCTTCGAGATATATATACATTTTCTATACTAGTCTTATGAACACAAAGGTGACTGTTGAAATCAGATATTCAACAATGCCTCAGCTCTACTTTTTACCAACTCGGGATCTACATTCGCTTTGTCAATCTTGAGATAGAATGACTTGAATATTAATCCAAGAGCTTTCTTCGGATTATCGTTCCGAGGGCAGTTCGAAGCGACCTCTCTGAGTACTTTGTCTATCTCTGCTTCCGACATCATGGGTGGTAGGAATGCAGATATGATTTCTGCTTCTCGGGCTTCCTTTTCTGCAAGGTCAGGTCGTTCGCCCTTCACGAACTGAGAAGCGGATTCAGTCTGAAATAGTATGTGAGCAATATCTCCTGACAAGATCAAACAGCAACATACACGTCGAAGAACTGCTTTGCGAAGGAGACCAATAATCACGGAAGACGGGACATTGGAACCGGAAGACTTGTCCAGATTGTATACGTCGGAGAGTACGGACTATATGTAGCGACGTGAATGCCCAATTTACCACGAGACAATGCGGAGAGTGCCGACCATACCCTCAAGGTCGTGGATGACACCCGATCTTTGCTCTACTTGCGTATGAGATGTCACGGTAGGTTACAACGATACAACGGGACATAGAGAACGGTGTGCATACCTTCATAGCCAGCTTCACTCCAGCGAGGAGCTGTTCCCGGATTCCTAGCGGAGGAATTAGTACCAACTTGGATGCTTCGACGTTCACGAATAGAACTTTAACCTTCATCGGCGAATGGGGCATTCGAATGAAAACGATGGCCGGCGAAAAGTAATCCAGACCTCTTTGAACATTGAGACAAGTAGTTCATGGGTACCAAATGGTTAGCAGGTAGTGTGCCAGGCTGAAGGACCAATATTTGACAAGTAGCAAATTGATGCCAAGCTAGTCGCTACGCCCGAGATCACGTGTTACTGTTAGGCGATAAGATTGTCACGTCTAGCCACTTCCCCCCAGACATTCACAACGTTCGCGTCGTGGCTACAGTTCCTATGGCTACTCAAAATTTCACCCCACCTCTTCCGAGTAGTTGTATTGACGCAATCAGAAAGTCCTCCAGAGAACTTCGGGAAACCCAAAATATTCAGGTGGGTGGCTATCTGCTAGTCCTCAAGTTCACGCCAATGCAACTCTATTTCATGGATTGCAAATACGGCGTAGTCAGTGTCGCTGCCACCAGGGCTGATGTGACGATGCCACAGCTTCTGCGATGCGAGACATCTGCTTTTCTAGTTCCTACTACCCTCGGAGCACAGCGTCTTATAAACCCTAATCCCAGGTGACCGATGGTGCCGTGAAACGCCTGCTATTCTCTCCCTCATTCCTCAAGACGTTCAAGCGTGTCTCGAGCAACCATGGGCTCCATTTCCCACTCAAGTTTTCCTCAGTCATATCTGAGCTAAACTTCCTCTCCATACTTTGTCTTCTTAATTTTGCCTCGGGGTATCGTGTGCCTCTTCATGAACAAACTGGTCGTGGTGCATGGGATAACATAAGAGCGCTTGCTTTTGGCATGTACTTGTCCTCTGCTACTGGCCAAGGCGATTTGCTCACCGCCAAGGGAATGAGAACAATCAAACCGCAGCAAATCGCAGAGCTCATGTCTGTCAGGATATACGTGGAAAGACCTCATGAAACGTTACAGGGCGTGACTGTGGGAGAGCCCGGCGGACACGTATATGATCTAGTCAATTCGATCAGCGCCACGTTGAATGAAACGGGTGAGATATTGGAGCGATCAGGAATGCCAGACATGGGGTCATTTGTCCTGCGGAGCTTAACATCAAAACGCTCTGGAGGAGGTGAGGTAACCGTGGATGAGATTCTCAAAGACGTAGGTCCCTCCCACAGCTCACATTGAAAGAACCAAGATTGACAGCGTTTCTCAGCTCGTGTGCGCTTTCCCTGCATTCCGGGACATGGGAATTGTGGACGGACGACGTTAGTTATTCATCATGGTCCCCAGGAAGTGATGCTTAATGCTAGTGGTCTGGAAACAGCCGTATATTGTTTCAAGAAAGCACTCTTCCTCATCCACGCGTTGACCCTGCGCTTTGGGTCGTCTTCACCGCCGCCTTTCCCTCTCCCAGACACCACAAATGTCCCGGTATTTACGGATAACGTCCTTCCCTCTCTACTTATTCATCTGGGAGTGCTGGACCTTTCGGGGGCAAAAGACGTTGCGCTGCGGAGTATATTCCCCGATGCGGCGAACGATACTAAAGTTAACTCGCTCCTCATGGTTCCCATGGACACGCCGGGGACAGGTACTGCTGTGGCTCCAGGAACAAAGCCAAGGACGGCACTACCAAAAGAAGGACCTGTCCTCACTTCGGATCAGGCGTATATTTTGCGCGCCGCAGCTGTAGACGCTTGCGAAAAAATTGTTGAGTATGCACATCAATTAGACGACACTGGCCTGTCAGATAGTCAGAAGTGGATCAAGGATATCACTCTTCCAGAGCTGGATGTGTGGCTTTGGGCGGTCGCAAAAGATAGGTCGGACTACAGGGAGCTTATGAGATTTGTGCTGCGCGATACGGTTTTCTTTTGAGGGGGACGAGAGCTACTGTAGTACAGTGATTGACCAATATCTGGGAATGGGGATGGGATATGACGTCGTTTGTAATATATCACACAAACTCAAGTTTTCTCTTCCGGGCGTTGTTCCGTGGACACAAAAGGGAAAGGAACGAAATTAAAAGCGAGTGTCCATCAGCTCGGGGGTATTAGCCAGATGTATCTGGAGCGAAGTGTCAGCTTGATTTTGATAACCACATACATCGCCAGTCGCTCACCAGCAGCCCATGGTCGTCTTCTGAAGGGTATCACTTCTCGCATGGAACTGGAAGCAGTATACATTCACAAGTGTGAAAACGACCACACCGCGCGGCGGCATAAAGACAGTAAGTTTCGGGACTATTCCCTGGCCCATCAGAAAGTTGCATAAGCCCTCATGACCCGCACCGCATCCGTGAGCCGGGGTGTGTATCATCGCTCGGCACGGTTGGGAAATAGGGAAATATTGGACTCATCAGCGCCCCTGTGTGCCATTGCATCGGTGCTGGAGGAGCAGACCCTTTGACAAGGGTATTGGGCTGTGGGCGTGCTGCGATACAGTAATGATCATGAGATCATTGAGCGTAATCGGACCACCGCCAGTCTGTGATCGAAGAAGGCACTGCGGTTAGTCCGCAGTGTTCAGTACGTCCTGAAAGGGCCCGCCACAGGCAGGGAATGGAACCATAGCCATGCGAGAATATCTCCTTTAACATCGCCTAGCATATGTGAGAAGCTCATAACCATAAAGATTCAGCCATCCTACTGTGAGAAGCGGGCTTCACGCTCGTCGTGATCGTGGTGAGAAAACGCACGGCCTGGAGACGGTGCCCGATCAGACGTTGTTGCACATCGTTGACAAGAAACAATTTACATGTACTCCGCTTACTTCCAGAATTCATATCTTATGTCGCCTGGGTGACTGTTTCAAGCTGAGTTTTACGGGCGAGTCAAGTATAAAGCTGAGACCCCTGCCAACGCAAGGAGGGGTGCTAAAAGGACTGCCGGTATCCGGTCGCCTCTGGTCGCTCTGAGGCCTTCTCGCCGCTCCCACCAGCCTATCGGAACAAGTAACCTGAGAGATGTCCACGCTCGAGTCTGATTTGGAGACCTTCAGCACACCACCCACCTCACCGACCATATCCCGAACCAACTCGAACGTGGACGACAACACAAACATGAACTCCCTACCAACTGAAAGTGTCATTCGACCTTCGCTATCGAGACGGGGCAGCAGACCATCAATGTTGTCGTCTCTGTCCTCATTGCAAACGAACATTACCTGGAACCACGACATCGTAGTCGATCAACAGTCACCGGCCAACTTGGTTGGTAATAAGGCCATCGCCACATCACCGACGATAGCCGACGCTATTACGCAGCAACCTACCATCGACAGTAACGCAACACCCGTCTCCATTTCAAGTTCCCCATCGAGTTTTGGCTCGACACCCTTGTCGATGAATTCTTCACATTTTCCCACTAAATCGCCATGCTTTGTGCACTCCCACCTTGACAAGGGCGCATCACTCCAGGATTGGTTGCACACCAAGGAGCATG
>JBBPUP010000094.1:44819-55870 GCA_038094735.1 Exsudoporus floridanus
GTCGAGTTTTGGCTCGACACCCTTGTCGATGAATTCTTCACATTTTCCCACTAAATCGCCATGCTTTGTGCACTCCCACCTTGACAAGGGCGCATCACTCCAGGATTGGTTGCACACCAAGGAGCATGATGTGCTTGGCATCGACGTCGGTGTAGCCAGGTCCCTTCAACAGCCACAACGACCACGCTATCAGGGCAACCAAGCAGTTTCTCCACCAGTAGAGCTTCCATGCAGGGATGGCGTCACTCGCGTGTTATCCTGTAACGAGGACGACGACGATCCCCACAGTGGTAGTTTGACGAGGCAGCTTGCGGAGACTGCCGTTGGTGTTCGAGAAATGAGCAAGCAGCTGGGTAGGTCGCCTGGTCTCGACATGGTAGTGCCTCTCGCTCATTCCGCACAGGCCGTGCTCGGATACGCGCGAATATTCAAAGTGTTCTCATCGTGACCAAAGCCCGAGACAACAGGCTTATCAAGTTGACCCGCGAGCTCGCGCTTTACCTCATGCTCAAACCACGCTACGGTCATCGTGGCCTTATCGTGTGAGTAACACGTTAATATTCTTTATCATGTCCTGATACATATGCACAGTTATGTAGATCACCAACTACGACAGTCTAGGCGCTTCGATGCTGCTGGACTTAAACGCGACTATCCCGAGTTATTTGACCCGTTTCCCAGCAGGAGGTCATCGAGCAATAACTCGTTGTCGTCCATGTCATCATTTACGTCTCAAGATGACCCTCATGTACAACAAGAGGGGCAACTCCGGTATTGGACCAGTGAAATGTGCAGTCGTAGCCCGCACCTATTTGATTTTGTTGTCACTGTAAGTGTTTTTATGGTGACTTGTTGCACAGTTCTAATAGGTTGCAGCTTGGGGGTGATGGAACCGTGCTTTTCACTTCGTGGTTGTTCCAGCGCATTGTTCCGCCAGTCCTCCCGTTTGCACTGGGCTCTCTAGGTTTTCTCACGAACTTCGACTTTGTGGACCATCAAGCAGTGCTGGATTCTGCCATTGACGCGGGTATCCGAGTAAACCTCCGTATGCGATTCACCTGCACTGTATACCGTGCAGTATTCGACAAAGGGAAGTGTAGGAAAGCTGTTAAGAAGGGCGAGACTGGCGAGATCATGATGAAAGATGTGAAGAAGGGTGGTTGGGAAGCACTCGAAGGTGGCTGGTCAGGGGTCTTACCCGACGGTGGTAAATGCACCAAAGACAAGGAAATCATGTGCTTCACCACCCGTCCCGTGGAGACATTCGAAGTCTTGAATGACCTCGTTGTGGACCGGGGACCAAGTCCCTATGTCAGTTTGTTGGAACTTTTTGGTTCGTGAGGATAGCTTTCTTCCGTATCTTGTCCTGACACCAATAGCACAGGTGACGAACATCACATGACCACCGTACAAGCAGACGGGTTGTGTGTAGCCACACCGACCGGGTCAACTGCATACTCGGTGAGATCGGTTTCAACGTTATTCCATTCGAAACTACTAACCCTGTGAAAGCTTTCTGCCGGTGGATCTCTTGTTCATCCAGAGATCCCAGCTATCCTCATCAGCCCCATTTGTCCCCACACACTTTCCTTCCGTCCCATGCTCCTTCCAGATAGTATGGAACTCAGGATTTGTGTTCCGTATAACTCTCGCAGCACTGCATGGGCTTCGTTTGACGGCCGCGGGCGGGTGGAACTCAAGCGTAAGTCGGCTCTATGCATGGCGTCGCCCGACTCGGCTAAATATCGGGAGCAGAGGGTGACCATATCAAGATCAGCGCCTCGAAGTACCCATTTCCCACAGTGTGCGCTGACAAGCAGTCCACGGACTGGTTCCATTCGATATCTCGCACACTGAAGTGGAACGAACGCCAGAGACAAAAATCGTTCGTCGTCGTGGAGGAAGGGCCAACAAAGACTAGCCGTGCGCGGAGAGCCACTTTTACTTCAACCATAGATGGGTCACTTTCCTCTGAGCCCCTTGACGAAGAAGTAGAGAGTGACGACGAGATGGTGGAGGAGGAGGACAAGTTTGATATTGATGACTCCTCGGCTGAGCAAAGTGCTACGATCCACGTCCAGGATGAGCAGAGCGAGGTGGAGTTCGCGCTTGGGGCCACCAAAGCACCGGAGGTTGCATCACAAACTGACTCAGAACTCGAGATGGCTGCTGCTGCTGCTCTCAAACATAACCTTACACCCAGGTTCTCTCGTTCAGCACGGTCGAGGTCGCGGTCAAAATCAGGGTTACGCTCAGGTGTAGATACTCCGGGACGGTTTGCAGGACCTGCCCATTCACCGCCACATCTCCCGGATCATTATCACTCAGCGTTCACCTCCGAGATACCTTCTCCAACCATCTCCGATTCCTCTGATGATTCATTGTCAAACATGGACCGTGCCCAGCGAGGCGCTAGAGATGACCTCCATTCGGCACAACAGTACTTCAGTGGTCGTAGTCGAATCCCCCGAGACAGGGACCTTGATGACAATCTCCAGACACCCACGATACCAGACAGTGTTTCTGACAAAAGGAGCCATCCTCACACCAAAGTGAGCTCGAGGGAGGACGATCACCATAATCGTCGCGCATTTGCTGCGTGGGGAAATGATGAAACTGACAGCGGGACAAGCGACAGCGACCCTTGAGGATAATCTCGCTCACTTGTTGGTGGTCAACTCCTTTCCACCCTTCGTTACCATTCAATCAATTTTGGGAATCCTGTACCGGATGTATACATGTAGTGTATTTATGTATTTAGTTCACATGCATAAGCAAGCACTAGTATGAGCCATTTGAAGATCACGTGCGGGATCGCGTCTTGTCCGCCAGAGAACTCAACTTGAGTTGTGATTCTGACATGACAGAGTCTAGTGGTGCTCACCTCACGACTTCCCGCGTCAACCGTCTGCTGAGGCCTCTTAGAAACAAATGCAACACTCTGGCCGCGCTTCCAAGGACGGCGATGGCGTCTCGTGTCACCTACTCGAGGCAGTCGTCCAACTGGGACCCTGACCACCGCCCTCCTCTCACTGTACTCTATCCGTCGGCAGGAACCAAGAAGTTGACGATCGGCAGTCGTTCTGCAGACGAGTTTGAGCTCTCAAGACGAATCCATGCAGTCTGCGATGCCTTCAAGAATGTTGTACATGTTGCCTACAGTCAACCGTGCACTGAACGCATTCCTAGTCTTGCTGCAATGTGCAGTCTGGTCGTTGGCGAAAACATGCCCACTGCAAACTCTGACAACACTTTGGTTGATTCCGGTGAAGATTTAACCCACCAAAACGATATACTGGACGTAGATGGGATATATGAGACCGTGCCGCCACACTTTCGCAGGTATTTGTCGTGCTCTCCCCAACTGTGCCGAAGATTTACTGGTCTAATCCTAGATTTTTGGTCGTGTCGCATGCTTTATCCATGATCCTATGCGTCTGTGCCCATCATCACACTCTCGTGACCGTCTTGCTCGACCACTGCCTCTCGTTCGGTCTGGTCCATGAATCTACTCATCTCTTGAATATCATTCTTGCGCAAGCATTCACGTCATCTAATTCGTCCTATCCACCTCCAGTCACTCACCCAGCACATACAAGCTATCTTCTCGACCTTCACACAAAGTGGACAACAGGAAACAAGTCATCTAGGGCCCCTTCGGGCTCCCTGCTGTTCACTACATCCGCATTCTGTCAAGCGGTACTTGGCACCTTAGCACGAACCTCTTCCTGCAACTCACGCATACTATGGACATCCGTGGTTTTGAACAAATCACTGCAGGCTATCGAAGGTTGCGATATTGACTCTTACATTGCAATTATCCGCGTACTTTCCCAGAGTTTCTGGGAAATATCGGGCTCTTCGCCGGATGACATACAAGATGACGCCCAACTTGTGGTGCTCAAGGACAAGCTCTCCGAGTTGATGTCGAACCTATTTGATCTACTTTTCACGCAGCATGATTCACATTACTCCCCCCTCGCACCGTCGAGAATCTACGCTGCCATCGATATACTCCATGTTTGTCATGCTGCTCAACTTCACCGTTTGCGGATGTCAACCCCAGGTTCTCCTATCGACCTTCCAGATATGATCATTATTTTTACAACTCATATATTTGTCACTTTCCGGAACTCAATCAATAATTCCGACCACCTTTTATCCATACTCGATGATTCAAGTCCTGTTCCAACCACATTTTCCAAGCTGATGACGTATTTCAGTCGGCTTCAAGAAAGTCAAGCCTTCGGAGACTTTGTAGAAGCATTCCTCAAAGAGCTGAAAATGTACTCATCCGCCTTTCGCTCCGAAAAGCTATTCAGCCTTGACGCCTCCCTGTGGGCATGTGCACTACACCACTTCGGGACATCTATAGCGAGCTCTTGGAAGGGTAGTTCTACCCTTGTGACAAGATACAAACGGCAATTGATGGAAGCAGTGGATGCGGCAGAACGTCGGTGTTTCGGAGGAGAAATGGACAGTAGTCCCATTGTCTCATTGTCCATCCGTTCAAATCGTGCAAAACGTACGCAACGCGAGAGACTAAGCGGACACTGGGAGTGGGAGGACATGGTCGGATCTTGGATTCGAAAGACACCAGTGCACAAGAAACGGAAGATCGATGAGGGTCGTCCACCCACCTTATCGCAACATGATCGTCTACGTCTACGGGATACCATAACCTTGGAGGCTGCATCCGGGCCGCCATCTGTCCCCACGCCATTATCGACCCCCCATCGACGTTCGTCCACGTTCTCCATATCATCATCAGCATCCCACTCTCAGCCCTCCGAACCCGGATCCTGCACAGATGATGGGTCCGAATATCAAGAGGAGAGTGACAAGGAGAACTATCCTAATAATCGCTCGTTAATAGTCAAGGGATCCCATCTCATCAAACGTCGAAATTCGAATTTCTTCTCCCTATTGGCCGACGCTCAGACGAACCGTATCGTGTTGCACCCAAAACGAAGACCCGACCGGAAACCATCATCTTCTGTCATACCTGAAAAGTACGTGCTACCGCTCTCTTCACAAGAGTCCCGGTATACCCCGCGCAAGCAGGAACAGAAGGCAGTTTACAGAAAGGTGTCGCCCCTGCCAGCGCCGTCGGCTTTACTCCTTTCCGATGATTCATTGGATTTGTTTGCCTATGCAACGTCCTCGCCAGCCAGGAGTACGAATTGACGGTCGAGTATTAGTACTTAAGAGTGCGATTGCGAAAATGTGTATGTAATTCCCGGACTCAGCCTTGAACTACATCCCATGGCAAGCTAACAATATATGTGTGGGTAATTGGAGACCAGCGCCGTTCATCAGAGAATGATATGGATCACACACGATATCGTCCGAAAAGCTCTTGGAATGATCATCCTTTCCGTGCTGTCAGAACTATGGTATCATCGCCTCGTGTGGTGAGGGAAACCTCCCATGTTGGGATTTGTGTCGGAAGAAGCATGGCAAGCCTCCAGCCGTAGTTCAACGTGGCAGCAAACCCTGCACCACCACCATTCAGTTCCAGGTGTTGAAACCATAACGGGAACGGGCTTGTATCCACTTGGGTCCTTCTCTTTTGAGTCATCAGTGAGTACATGTCACAGTGCGCTTGTCGACTCTTAGATGTGAACTGGCATCCAGAATGTTTAGAGCTGACCACGGCAATTCTGCCCATCTCACACCTCCTTCGCACTCTCGTCCAGCGTCGAGGGCGCGCTCAGTGGGTGAGGATTCTTTCACCCACACAAAGGTGAGTTTTCTTTCGGATAATGTGTCCGTCTAATGTGAGGCTGAAGGTGTCTATAGCCCGAGAGTATGATGACTTTGAATGTTCTGTTCCTCGGAGAAACAAATATAG
Source organism: Exsudoporus floridanus (assembly GCA_038094735.1). Lineage (NCBI taxonomy): Eukaryota > Fungi > Basidiomycota > Agaricomycetes > Boletales > Boletaceae > Exsudoporus > Exsudoporus floridanus. Next base: position 50,674 of record JBBPUP010000094.1, read on the forward strand.
TGGAGGGTTCTATTATCGATCTCATTGCGGGTTCAAGAGAACGAAAGAAAGCCCCTCGCCCCGCCGCTCGCCGCGCACTTGGCGAGGACGTGCGCCACATTACACTTGGTGGCAAGGTATTCAAACTACATGTTTCACCCACGAGCGAATCTACGTCCCTAGTGGTCCCCGGGCAAAGGATTCAGAGCATATTGACGGACCTTTGCAACAATGGTGGTGTTCGCCTGCTCGTGTATTGCATGAATGCATTACATTCCAATTCGTGGATTCACGAAATTCATCGTACTATCGCTTCCAATTCAACTCTGCCCTCGCGCATCCCCGCGGTCGCTGTCATCGTTGGAATATCTGACGTGGTTCAGCAAGAAAGTTGGTGGTCCCGAAACGAGGGTATCTTGACTAATCAAGGCCTCCATTTTGATGCCCACACATTCATCCAGATGATGACCACGGGCTCCAAGTCGCCTGCTGAGGACCACATCTCAGAGAGTCGTCATGCACTGCACACGCTTATTCTCCAAAACTGCGCTAACCCCCTCAACTCTGAAACCGACTCGGACTTTCAGCATACGGCTCCCTACAAACAACGATCCATAGGAAACTCATTTCAATCTCTCGTCAGCAAACCTTCCTCGCGCACATCCACTGGTTCTAAAGCCATCGACATTATATTACTGGGCGAGATTGGCGCAGGCAAAAGCTCGCTCATCAACCTGATTATGAGGGATAAGGTTGCCGGAGTATCATCGGACACCATAGGCTGCACTAAGACTGTTGCCGAGTATGCCTGCGAGGAGAAGGGGAGAATCTTCCATTTGTACGATACCCCTGGCCTCGTTGATCCTCAAATGGGTGTCAGATCCTTCGTTGATCCAATCGATACCATCCAAAAGCTGATACGCAGCCTCGGCAATGGAGACGGCCCCCATCTTATCCTTTTCTGTGTTGGAAACTCGAAGCCAACGGTAGCCCTTCAGAGAAACTATCGTTTGTTTTCCAAGATCATCTGCCAGGGTAAAGTTCCGTTTGTTCTTGCCATCACGAAACTTGAGGAAGGTCAAGATGCAGATCAATGGTGGAGCCAACATCGTTCCACCATTCGGAGGTATGGCATCGGATGCTCAGGACACATCGGTATTGGACACGAGAAACGACATTTGGATCCCAACTCGGGCTCGGAAGGATGGTTAAGAGAGTCCCTCTTGTCATTTTTTGTCACATGCACCGACCGAGCGAAGCACAAGGAAAGCTCGCTACTTTCCTCAATGAGACGCAGGTTTGGTTCGGTCCCTTCCTTCCTACGTTCTCAAGAGTCGACGCTGGAGAGGATTTTGATGAATCAGTGCGGACTGGAGGAGCCAATCGCTCGAGAACTTGCGAACCGGATGGTTCATTGAAGCACAGGGTGCACGACTTTCTCGTCCGTATGCTCGACATCATCACTTAAATTCCTGTTTCTTTGGCACCAGTCCCTCGATAGTTATGCAACTCGGATGTGAAAATCTCAAGCCTGTTTTTGGCTAGTCTCGTTAACAAGTAACTGGAGTGCCGTTGTCAGGATACACACGCGCACAACGTTGGATCAAACCTGAATGTACATACTTTTGGAAATCATTTCTGTATCAGAAACATGTTTCGGTCAGTGACAATATCCTGGCATGACTGCTGCGGCACATCGCCGGGATCGGGGTGCGGAGGCTGGGATAGACACATTCTCTGAATCGCTACTGTCGCGTAGTTGGCTATAGCCTTTAGCCTTGATACATGATGCATGATAACCACATGCAGAGTGCGATGTACCTAAAGTCCCGCGCCGTTTGCTGCACGACATCCACGATGTTACAATTCATCTATATAAATTCAATGTGCAAACCATAACCACTGACAGCACCGCTTTTGTGACTTGACGAGGGTTCACCCTGATCGTACATACCACCAACATACTACCACCAGCATTCATTGGGAGAAGCCTGAACGACTGTTTGTCTTTAACTCTACCTAACCTCTAGCTCTAGCCGGGAAGCACCAGTGGACGCAATGATGCACATCCACTGGCAGATATCTCGGGCGCTCGGAACCCATTGTCCACGATAGGAACTCCCTGGCCACGTTTCAGCCCTCTGCAAACGAAGCATCGCCATGCACGGCACACATCAGACCTCGTGTCGACCCCCCTCCAACTGGCACGCGATTAATCACCGAGGACCATCTGGACCAGTCGAGGCATCCAGCACCGTCGGGTGCGTACACCCTATTCCCAAAGCACAAATACTACCGCCTTTCAATTCGTTAGTCCTCCAATCGCTCTCACCACTCGACCCACCCTCAACTTGTTAACTACCACACTCTTCGTCGTCCTGCCACTTCCTCGATAGTGGTCAATCTCTATAACTGCGCACGGTTTATATACATTTCTTCACTTCCTTGGAACTCCACGGTGTGTATGTTGCAAGCCGGTCGATGGGTCCGATCTGAACCCCAGATAGATTACTCATGAGCTCTTCATTGAACATCATCCTGTTCGGAGAGACGGGCGTCGGAAAGAGCTCGGTGATCAACCTGATTGCTGGGAAGCAAATCGCAGATACCTCTCCGGACGTTCAGGGCTGTACCATGTCGTTCAAGCCGTACACTTTCCCCGTCAAGGGTCGAAAGTTTCACATCTGGGACACGGTCGGCCTCGAGGAGCCAGAGATGGGTGTCAACGGCTTCCTTGCTGCGATCGAGCAGTCTTTCGATTTGATCCAGCACCTGACAAGCCAAGGTGGCGTTGATCTGTTACTCTTCTGCATTCGCGGAAACAGAGTCACTGCGACTACGCAGAGCAACTATAGACTGTTCTACGAGGTACTATGCAGGTCCAAAGTCCCGATCGCAGTCGTCGTCACGCACCTCGAGCGGGAACCCGACATGGAGAAATGGTGGGAGAGGAACGCAGACAGTCTAGATAAGTATGGGATCAAAGTTGCGGGTCACGCGTGCGTTACCGGGCTGCCGACGCATAGCAAGTATCGAGAATCACAACACAACATCTGGGGGTTGTTGGAGATGCGCCACAATGCAGGGAGATTTAACATGCCGCCAGAAGGGTGGTTGATCGAGTTTTTGCGCTCGTTTGGGCTGTTTTCCCCTCTGAAGGATAAGCCGAAGCGGAAGGAGATTATGAAGGTCTTGACGAAACGTTGCAGATTGGATCAGAAGACGGCAGAAGACCTCGCTGCCAAGCTGGAGGGGGCTTAAGTTCGAACGGTGTTGTGTTATGGGTTCACCGGTATAGCTACGTTCACAAATACCAGCCACCTTCCAATCGAGCATGTAAACTTGTATATTTCTTTCGTGTAATAATTCATTGTGACAACATGCCAACTGCAAACCCGACGATCTCAATCACGGCGATACAGCAAAAAAAAAGAAAAAAAAACGGAGGAAATGGGGGTTAAGTACGTGCTGTGCCAGTTTCCATCGCAATAATTTTTTTAAATTATAAATGTATTCGCGCACGCTCATCACCCCCTGTACAAACACCTGCACCCTGTGGCGTAATTCAAAGTGCAATCATATACAAGCCCTAAGATTGCAAAGATTGGCGGGCTACGAGTACTAGTGTTCCTATCAGTCAAGACGACATTGTTCACAGAGTCATCTGACAGACTCACTCAATGACCCGAATGTGAGTTCTCTGTCAGTGGTTGTGGATCCCTCCGTGTTAGGGATTTCCTGCCCACGTTCCAACCCTCTCCACACTAGCTTTGTCGCGCATGGCACACATGAGTCCTCGTGTTGACCCCGTGCCTCTCCCACTGGCCCGCGATTGAACATGTTGGCAAGTCGAGACATCCAGCACCCTCGAACGTGTTTACCCTGCGCTCAAAGCACAGACATTGCCCTCTTGCAATCAGCTAGCTCTTTGCTCTCACTGCTCGACCCGCCCCTCAACTTGTTAACTACCACACTCTTCGTCGTCCTGCCACTTCCTCGACAGTGGTCAATTCCTATAACTGCTGCGCACGGTTTATATACATTTCTTCACTTCCTTGGAACTCCACGGTGTGTATGTTGCAAGCCAGTCGATGGGTCCGATCTGAACCCCAGATAGATTACTCATGAGCTTTTCATCGAACATCATCCTGTTCGGAGAGACGGGCGTCGGAAAGAGCTCGGTGATCAACCTGATTGCTGGGAAGCAAATCGCAGATACCTCTCCGGACGTTCAGGGCTGTACCATGTCGTTCAAGCCGTACACTTTCTCCGCCAAGGGTCGACAGTTTCACATCTGGGACACGGTCGGCCTCGAGAGGTCAAAGACAGGTCTCAACAGCTCTCTTGAATTGATCCAGCACCTGAACGAGCGTGGTGGTGTTGACCTATTACTTTTCTGCATTCGTGGAGATCAAGTCACTGCAATTACGCAGAGCTACTATAGATTTTTCTACGAGGTACTCTGCAGGTCCAAGGTCCCGATCGCGGTCGTCGTCACGCACCTCGAGCGGGAACCCGACATGGAGAAATGGTGGGAGAGGAACGCAGACAGTCTAGATAAGTATGGGATCAAAGTTGCGGGTCACGCGTGCGTTACCGGGCTGCCGACGCATAGCAAGTATCGAGAATCACAACACAACATCTGGGGGTTGTTGGAGATGCGCCACAATGAAGGGAGATTTAACATGCCGCCAGAAGGGTGGTTGATCGAGTTTTCGCGCTCGTTTGGATTGTTTTCCCCTCTGAAGGATAAGCCGAAGCGGAAGGAGATTATGAAGGTCTTGATGAAACGTTGCAGATTGGATCAGAAGACGGCAGAAGACCTTGCTGCCAAGCTGGAGGGGGTGTAAGTATGTCAGACGGCGTCGTATTATAGGACTACTGGTGTAGTTGTTATGTTCACGCATGCCAACCAATTCAGCTTTCTGATCGTGGATGTGAGCACATGTATTTATCTTTCGTGCAATAATCCACTGATATAACATGATTTCGGACCTGCCAATCGCTCGCGATGATACAACAAACGATCCGAGGAGACGTGTTGTCTCCTGTGACAAAGCAAGCACCCCTGATCGCCAGGTGTGTAAGGTTGATCAAAGGAGATGAAATGGTTTTAAAGCAGGTTGTTCACCCGGAGTCATCGCCCTCGTAACCCATCCTTCCGATTCAATACGAGCACGCAGGGGAATTTCAGTTCCGTCATTCCGAGGTAACATCC